>WBZZ01006536.1:72500-147500 GCA_019918135.1 Paulinella micropora | reverse complement strand
CTATCTATCTATCTATCTATCTATCTATCTATCTATCTATCTATCCATCTATCCATCTATCTATTTAACTATCTATCTATCTATCTATCTATCTATCTATCTATCTATCTATCTATCTATCTATCTATCTATCTATCTAGGGAGACTCAGTACCACCAGCAAAGAAACCAACAACGAGGTATCTATCTATCTATCTATCTATCTATCTATCTATCTATCTATCTATCTATCTATCTATCTATCTATCTATCTATCTATCTATCTATCTATCTATCTATCTATCTATCTATCTGTATCTAGGCTTCGTCGCCCCTATCGCTCGCAGTACAGGCCAACCCTGCAAACTGTGTGTGTGTTTTGGTCACCTGTGTCAGTGGCACGGTGGCTACGGGGGTGTGAACTATTACTAAAGCATGCGCAAGCAACATTATTTCATGATAAACTTAATTCATTCAAGTTTTATCTGATTTTAGTTGCTCAATGATGATTCTACTACAATGTTGAAGCAATCATGGGAAAGCTTGAAACATGAGATTTTAAATGACATGTTCAGCATTTTCGTATCTTGCATATTGATTGAGAACAATGAGTTTAAAGTTGGCAGTCTTTACGATTTGCAAACTGTCAGTACAGTATGATTATCTATGCCAAAGGCACGGTGGCTTTGGCAGTAAACTCTCAGTATCATATGTATGTATGTATGTATGTATGTATGTATGTATGTATGTATGTATGACTGTGGTGAAGGGGGAATCCCCCCCAGATACACTAAACATATAAGTTTTCCTCTTTAAATAAAAGAAGGAAGAGATTTTGATTTTTAGAACGTTACTGGCGAAAGTTCCTACCTGTGATTTCAAAACTCACCAAGTTGTGGTCACTGAAAGGAATCACTTGAGACAAAGTTAAGTAATTGGTTACGTATATCATGTAGTCTATGAAAAGTATAAAACACCTGAAGCAATGACACCTCCCGACCACTGTTAGTGATAAAATAAATTTAGCGGAATCATTTGCATTTCTGGAACAAAACCATTCGCATGTTTGTTAGTAGTCCTATGAGCTAATAAGATCTTCATTCATTCACACACTCGTGCAAAGTGAAAACTTTCTTTATAGGTATCTATCTCAACGTCATTCAGATCAAACCTTGACTGACTGCCTGATCATGATCTGAAAATTGAAATCACTTGTAAGAAATAAATCATAAATATAACTGTTCTCTTGATAACTATAGTATATAAGACTAGTTGAATTATTTCAATTTCTGGAGGGAAGAAAAAAATAATTATTTTTGGTAGTTATTATGATCAATGTGACTTCTCTTTCTTATCAGACGTTCATACACCTGCGCAGAATGAACATTTTCTTTATTAATAAAAAGTATTTTGTAGTAAGAAAAAACCTGACTGACTGAAGAAAAATTGGAAGTAAACTGTACTGCTAAGAAATCTATTACAAATGAAAGTTCTCTTGATACCCACATGATCTACAACTACACGGGAAAAAAATTGCTTTCTAAAATCACAATTTTCAGTAGTTCTTAGTAGTCAATTATGAGACATAAGAGAAAAGTAGATATTACTATTAAATGACATAGGTTCTATGCTAATTTTATGACATTAATATAGAACATATTTTTTTAAATTTATTTCTAATAAAATTTTAGTGATTATAAGGGCATGATCGCAAGAGGAAACACAATGATAAGTCTTGTAGAAAGTAATTATGTCTTTCAGTAAGTATTATTTGATGTTTGAAAAAAATCAAATTGTTAGCAATATTGTTTAAGTTCCAGGTGTATCCAATTGGATTTTTTTGTTGCCAATTGGATACGTTTTTTCAGCACCTGTTTTCAGAAAATTTTATCTAATTAATTGAGCACAATAAATGAATCAAAAATAGCCCGAAGGCTCAAGAATGACTGTAGGAAGTGACGCGTATAATTTTTGACGCAAAACATTAGGTAGGAGCTGAGAAAAAGGCACTTGACTGACGCACCTTATTTTTTTTTTGTGTTTTTTCGTCCTCACACTGCCACTTACTCAAAAAACATGGACGTGGGAACGTGTGTTTCGGTCCCTGCTGTAAAGCTGTGAAAGGCTTGGGCAAAAAGAAAATTTGGTTAAACAGTCTATCAAGACATAAGGCTTGTTGGGGAAATAAAGGATAAGGAAACAAAACATCACAAAGCACTTGTGATTCTCAACTTGGACAAGAAGGACTATTTTTTTTCGTCTGGATTTCTACGTCCTGAACTGGACCAGGCAGTGAGTGGTTTTGCCTGTATCGACGGTGGATTGAAAGAGGTCCACGTAGAGCTTACAGATGGTGAAGAGAAAGAGGGCGAGGATGAGGGAGGAAAGAACAATGAACTAAAAGCTGAACAGGAGGCAAATAATTCAGACTCAGAAAGCGAAGGTGGTGACGAAGAGTTGCATTTGGGATACAATGTATGTCTAAATACAGAGGAACAAGTGAAGACTGAGGGTGACAAGTTGGTAAAGAATGGTTTTTTGTGGAAGTTGCAGTCACAAACAGTTGATTGAAGTGCAGACAGGCATGTGTTTGAACCCAAGACAATGTTAGCGAACGCTTCCACAGCTTCTCCTCTTTCGTAAGTCTTCACTGGATGTCTGTCTGTTTTGCATATTGCATGGATTCCAGCTGGGTGGTGCAAGTATGTATGTTCGTCTGTCATTTCCTGTTGTTTGTTTTGAAAATGATGTCATGTGACCAGACAGTTTGAGTGGAGCAGGTACTCATTTCTGCACCTTGTTTTCGCTATGCTTTGCTACCTTGTAATACATAGCCTACATATGTCTGCCCCTTTTCATATCTCTGATTTCTCTTTGTTGTTCTTGTCGGACAGGCACTTCATGCACTTTGTCACCCCAAAAGTTATCAGTCGTATGATCGAGTTCACCAACACAGAGCTTGCAAAGCAAAAGGAATCGTACTTAAAGAAACCTGTGACCCATGAGGAAATTTCAGTTTTTTTGGGGCTTTTAGTTCTAATTTCTTAGGCAGACAGAGGTCGGCGGAGGGGCAATTGGGTGGACTAACATGAATTAGCAGCTGATGGTCTCCCAGGAGATGGCTATGGAAAGTTCATGTCAAAGAATCGATTCGAACTCATTTTACAGTGTCTGAAATTTGGGCCAGAACCTACCTCCGATGATCCCTTCTTATCTGTACTGTTTATGATGGAACAGTTTGGTTGGCAGTTCAATGTAGCCATTATCCCCGGCCCATGCATCACTGTTGACGAATCCATGTGCAAATGGACAGGCAAGGAGATGCCTGGTCAAGTGTATGTACCACGTAAACCAATCAACCTTGGAAGGGAATACCATACCGCCTGCGATGTAACAACGGGAATTTGTATTGCTCTTGAATGTGTGGAAGGGAAAGATCGGGATCGCAATAAGGAAGTAGTACAACAGTGGGTTATTACCACAGCAACAACGCTGCGTTTGGTCAAACCATAGCATGGAACAGGGAGTCTGATAGTAGGCGACTCTTGGTTCGCCAGTGTCAAGACTGCACTAGCATGTACAGCTGTTAGCTTCGATTTTACTGGCATGGTGAAGACTGCCACTGTCAACTTTCCCAAACTTACTTTGTGGCATGCCAGGGGCAACAACAAAGGGGATTTGGCAGGTGCGGTATGTATTAAGCATGACATTCCCTTGCTTGATATTAATCAAAATAATCATAATATGCAACAAATTATTGCTACATGTGGCACTACTTTAGCTGGCAAACCGCGGGAAGCTAGGTTCAGTACCAAAACAGCATTCGTTCACAGTTGTGATGTTGTGGCAAAGTATTATGAGTGTTTCAACAGCGTTGATCGCTTCAATTCTTTACGCCATGTGCATGGATCAATGAATCTCAATGTGATTGTGCGAGACTGGACAATCAATGACTTTCTGATCTTGTTTGACTTCGCCATAACGAACGCGTACTTGCATTTCCTTCGTTTTAGCACCACACAGAGTGCCAATTACATTCGTTCGAAAGGCACCACCAGGCCAGGGTTCTTCAAGCATTTGGTGGCAAACGGCTTGCTTGTAAGCAAAACTTGCTCGGAAGTAGACTAGGCTATGTTGAGTCAAGAATCAGAGAACCTGCGAGGGCCCAAACCGAATGAACAGCACATGAAGCTGGTCATGTATCCACTGTTTGCTTTGTCCGATGCTATTCGACGCAAAAGGGAAGCAGGGGAGGAGTTCAATCAGTCAACGCAGAGGCCGAAACGCAGGCGCTGTAAAGTATGTAAGTACGTGCATGGAAAGGCGGACGGGTCTATCACTTCATTTTACTGCGAAACCTGCGGCCCCGAAATGGCATTGTGTGGCACAAAGGGTCGTGCATGTCATGGATGGCACATAAAGCATGGAGATAATAATAAAAAAAGAAAAAAGGCTCATGTAAGGTCATTTCTATAAACATATCCAGTTGGATACAACTTCAATTTGTACTTAATTGCAGGGAGATGTTACAACGACAATGACAGTTTATAACTTTTGTATTAAATTTTTCTAAGCTTTGAGTCCAATCGAATAATATTATAACAAATTTTTTATAATTAAATATAATTTCATTATTTTTTTTTAGTCGTTGAAAGTACTTTAATATCATATCCAATTGGATACAGGGCACGGGAACTTAACAAATATATATATATATACATATATATATATATATATATATATATATATATATATATATATATATATATAGTATATATATAGTATTAAGACAGGATGTCTTACCTTTACGAGCTCAAAGGAAATAAGGAATTTAATAACAAAATTGAACACAACTGGTTCAAGGCTAACCTCCACTTCTAGAGTAGAAAAGGGAAGCAAGCATTGAACCCAAACAACAAGCTAAAGGAAAAAACCGCTAAAAACGGAGTGTCCCTTTGATACGTGTTAACTGACACGATGCGTTACGTCAGTAACATGCACAAATGCCAAAACATACCACAAACAACAACACATAAATGCAATTTCACTTATTTAGCCATAAATTCCAAGTCAAGGGAAAAACTGCTAAATTTAATGGAATTTCCTTGCCTATTTTTCTTATCTTCAAACGGTTACTACATATGTTACAAAAGGATCGGGTCAACGCTATTACTGTGGAAGGTTAATGAATACGAATGCTACAGCTTCGTGTAACTTACATCCTAAAAATCTTCATCACTCTGGTAACTGTTAAATGTAAAATATAAGATTTAAGACACTATGGGATCTAAGCTTCCTAGCTTCCCTCCCATACCCCTTATCATAATACAATATCAAATCAGGAAGTATTCTTCAAAACAGGAAATACAATAAGAATTCATCTTAAAATACATTTAATAATAAGGAATCACTTCCACGAGTGAATTCCAGTAAAAACAAATAGAGTAAAAACGATGTAGTATACAGTGGGTGTTACATAGCACCCCGCTGCATTCATCCTCCTTTGAGATCGATCGATCTCAATTCCTGGAGTAATACAAACGGGACTACATCTTCGTATAATCTCGTCAGTACCTGCTTATTGGGGAATCCCAGCCGATTGTCCACCATCCCAAGAGCTATCCATGCTCGACAGTCGATCAAATCTTACAAAGAGCCATCTAACATATTAAAGGCTTGTGCTTCATGAGTGCTAAGTTCCTAGACTTAATGTTGTCTGAAGATCGTGAACTAACAATAGGAAAGTTCACGTCCTCAACCCTACGCGCGCAATTTCCCGAAGTCACAGTCACATAGTCTGATCGACCACTAATCAGACCCTGTCTATCAGTCAAATGTGAATGGTGCATTGGCCCCGAGCTCTCTCTCTCTCTCTCTCTCTCTCTCTCTGTCTCTCTTTCTCTCTCTCTCTCTCTCTCTCTCTCTCTTTCTATCTCTTTCTATCTCTTTCTCTCTCTCTCTCTCTCTCTCTCTCTCTCTCTCTCTCTCTCTCTCTCTCTCTCTCTCTCTCTCTCTCTCTCTCTCCTCTCCTCTCATTGTTTCATTCGTTCTATCTTTTTGAATTTTCTTTTCTACACTTATTTCATTCCTCCCTTTTCTGTGTGTGTAGTTGGTTCCAGGAGCAAGAGGTGCGGGAGCAAAGCGGGTTGAGAGGATTCTGCTGCATGTCTTTGGCTGGACAGTGAAGAAATCATTAATAACCAATTCGCTGTTTGATGCTCATAATCTGTTGGATGCGGCAGATTTTGCGCATTGGGTGACCCAGCAGGACCCCTCGCCATTGAAGTACCTAGATGAGTCGCACTTCGAAAATTATGGTATTTTTTGTATGTTTTGCAAAGTCACTAATTATGTCTTGTGCATAGGGACTGCTCGCGTTGGCAGTGGTGCCGATGCACGAGGGGAGAACGCGTCGTGAGGGATCAGAACATGTGAGAGAGGGCGCGCACTACATTTAGCGTCACTTACATGATTTCTCTGACTCATCCGCGTGTTACGTGGGGTTTTGCTTAGTCTGAGAGAAGACTCAAACAGTGGAATTGATTTTATCGAATCCTTAGTAGATGCATGTAGGCATGATCATTTAAGAAGAAGTGATTTTCTTGTATTTTACAACGCTAAGGTTCACGTTTCGCAGGAATGGGAAGAAATACGTGACTTGGTGCTCGCGGCCGTGGGAGTGAATATGATACGCATGCACGTTTATTCTCCTGAGTTCATGCATTGTGAGCTGGAGTTTCAAAACGTGAAGCGGTATATGCGCGCACATCGCGGTTTCTGCACATTCAGAGATGAAATTTTGAATGCATTCGCAAATACAACTAATCTAACTTTTGTGGCTCGGCATAGGCACTGCATTCCCTAAATTATTAGCATACTTAATAAAATTTTCTATTGTTATTATTTTTTCTTCCTAATATAGTAAATTAAAAAAAAACTTGTAAAAAGGCATCCGCACGTGCCACAGTTAGTATTAATAGCATATGATGATACATCAAGTTTTTTCATTCTGTGTCTCTGACAGTTTTTGAAAATTCTTGAAAATTAGTTGAATATTATTAAACTAAAACTTTATCGGTAGAATTCATTAAATAGTATTAATACAAATTATTAATATGTAGTTAGCTGCACACCAAAGTCTAATAAATGACAGTGAAATTTTCACTTAATTTCAATGTATGACTTAATTTATTTAAGTGATTACTTTGAATATTAAATAAAAGAAAATAAATTTAGGTATGCTGGTTCCTGCGTAGTAAGTATTTTTGCATCTAACCAGTAACTTTTTATCTAGTCACTCCGTCCTGATTTTTTTTTAGTAAAAGGGTGTTGTCAGCGTGCTTAACGTTACTGTCTTAAAAAAAAACAGACATTGTTGAGAGGGTCGCATCTTCGTTCTTTAGTAATTTTATTAGGTTCTCTTTTTTTCCACTTGATATAGAGACACATGACGTGTACTTCATTATGCTACATTTCGCCCGCTCCCAGACTCCAGTAAAAATCAAGGTTGGAACAAAGGATTGGGGAAATTTTGATGATCAACTGATTTGACAATTTCTGGGGACAGTTTATCACGCTCTTCAAAATTGCACAAGTCCCTTATACCCCACAGGACTACCGCGACAGTAAGAAAAAAAAGTAGCACTACCCGGGGCGAACAGTAAATAAAATAGCTCTGTAAAAAAGGCTCGTTCTAGCAGCAACGTTCTACATCGTGCAGTCGATTTACCAAAACTAGCGACTTTACCATCAGGAACTCCTACGCAGTGGTACAGTCTGGCCTTTGACTCTCTTTTTACGAAGCTGAGGGGCTGGACACCCAATGATAAGTGCTCTTGGATGATAAAACAAAACATGCATGTTTGATTCAACATTCACTCATTCAAACGTACTTTCACACCCCCACCTGCTCTTACAGATCACATAGACATCATTTACGACTCTGCTAATCGCTATGACATCCATATCCTGGATGCATCTGCTTTCAGTAACTTGTTACTGAAAGCAGATGCATCTATTGCATATAGATTGCATAAACACAATAAAGCACAACATTTGAAGTTTGGAGAGGGAAAAAAAAACTAACATCAAGAGAGATGAAAACATGGGAGAGACAGCACACAGGAGAGGCAGCACCCACAGACACCAACACAAAACATGGAGTCAAACTTGTTCTCACACAACACAAAGACATATGCATAGACAAACAGATAGAGACAGCAGAAGACATCGCACAAGACCAACAAGTGGGGGCCCAACACACACACTACATTGTGAGCGTAGATGCAGATGTGGGGTGGAGGATAGCAAAGTACGTGAGAGAGCATAGCAAACCAGAGAAACAGGCAGAGAAAGTCAGTCATGGTAGTTTGGGAGGAGGCAGTAGGGAGAGAGCTCACACCAGATTCGACATTCATGCCTGCATGCCTTGTTAATGTTCATGAATTTGAGCATGACAAGGCTCCCAAGTGAGCATGGAAACATGCCCCTTGGGAGTCCGATGACGAAGAAGGGAAGGAAGCTTTCTCTCTTCATCGTCATCGGATCCTCCTCCCTTTTTCTATGTATATTACACATGCAAAGAAAAAAGGGGGAGGCTTGTCAAAGCGAGAGGTGAGAAGTTTACCACAGACAGTGAGAGAGTTTGTGAAGGTGTATGAGAGAGAGAGAGAGAGAGAGAGAGAGAGAGAGAGATAGCAAGGGGAGCTAATTCACACACATGACATGCGTATTAAGTATAACTGCATCTAAAATGTGATTTCAGGAGGAAGAGGCACCAGAAGAAGAAGATTCAAGCGATGACGACGAGCCACTTGTGGCTCCTCGTCTTCGTGTTACATCTTCTTCTTCTTCTTCTTCTTCTTCTTCTTCTTCTTCTTCTTCTTCTTCTTCTTCTTCTTCTTCTTCTTCTTCTTCTTCTTCTTCTTCTTCTTCTTCTTCTTCTGCTGCTGCTGCTGCTGCTGCTGCTTCTGCTGCTGCTGCTGCTGCTGCTGCACAGCCTGCCTCACCACATCTACCTCCTTCCCCTGCCAGCATCTGCTCCACCCAAGTCCTCACTCCCCCCCCCCCCCCCCCCACACCTGCAAGCCCACCCTCACCCCTCCCCCCCCCCCCCCCCACCGAACCCAACACACCAGAACCACCTTATCACAACAAAAAGTAATAGTTCCCTCTAGCAGTAACACGCTCGCCCAGCCCTGCAACCCCCCCCCCCCCCCCCCTGCTCCTTCCACTCCTAATGCTAACCATTCAGACTCAGAGTAGGAATATGCAGTGCGTGAAGGGTAATACCATACGGTGTAGTTGTTATACATACTCACACACCACTTGGTATATAAATAAAATAATATTACAGGCAGCTTATTCAGCGTGTGTTCTAAGTTGCTGCAGCCTAAAACTGGTTTTGAAACATGAAGTCAAGTGGAATAATACGGTCATGTGAGTAAAAAAAAGTCACAGTGTTAATATTAATTAAAAATAATGCATGTAGTTCTTATACATACTCACACACCACTTGCTATATTTATGAAATAATATTACAAGCAGCTTGTTCAGCATGTGTGTGAACTTGAGCAAGCTTAAAACCGGTATTGAAACATAATGTTCATAGTGCATCATGCGGTCACAAGTGAGTAAAAAAAAAGTGTGAGTGTTAATCAAAACAATGCATGTAGTTGTTATACATACTTACACACCACTTGCTATATTTATGAAATAATATTACAGGCAGCTTGTTCAGCATGTGCGTGAACTTGAGCAAGCTTAAAATCGGTATTGAAACATAATGTTCATAGTGCATCATGCGGTCACGTGCGTAAAAAAGTCACAGAATTAATATTAATTAAAAAATAATGCATGTAGTTGTTATACATACTCACACACCACTTGCTATATTTATGAAATAATATTGCTAGCAGCTTGTCTAGCATGTGCGTGAACTTGAGCAAACTTAAAACCTGTATTGAAACATAATGTTCATAGTGCATCATGCGGTCACAAGTGAGTAAAAAAAAGTTATAGTATTAATATTAATAACTAATACTGCACGGCCGGACGATATTAATAGTAAATATTAATGTAATTCAGAAGGACAGCAAATGAATTTAATGATTTAACTGCTCTACGATTGTTTCCTGACGCTGCACTACGAAGTCGAACGTCTCGCCTGGCTCCCGGCGGTCGTTAGTGCAAGTGCCTTGCATGTGGCTCAGCATGCGGCCTTCTTGAACAAAGGCCTGGCCGCACCACGAGCACACAAAGTTCTTCTCCCGCACCACCACTCCCTGTTCTACAAGCAGGCGGGAGACGCAGTGCTTTAAGTTAGTGATAATCTCCATTAAAAACTGACTACGTCTGCTGTTGGCGCGAAAAAAGTTTTGGCAGTTGTGATTGTTTCTTTGCTCCAACGATTTACATGACGCACAATGAATCGACTTGCAACACCAATGTATATCTGGTGTTATGAAATTATTTAAGCAAGTAGGCACCCGCATCACATCCTGCCACTTAACGTCCCGCAGCCCACCCCTGATGTTGGGGTCTCGAACAGGCTGTCTGGTTGTAGAGTCTCAAACTATGGCCCTTGGGTGATGGGCTTTATTGTCCTTTCCTCGCACGTACCACTCCCCCGACTCCACCTTGGGGTGAAAGGGGCTGGGCACAGTCTCTGTGAGAAGGAGGAAAATCAGAATAGTATATTCCTGCCACTCCCACGCCTGCTGCTAAGTAAAAGTATTATCAGGATTGTTGAGGATTAGCTACTGGCAGTGCAAGGCTTTCCAAAATTGTTTAATGCGTTCCCATCTACCTATTTTCATTAGCGGCGAAAAGTGCATTTTGTCTTCCAGCACCTGATTAAATAAGCGCCTTAACACTTTCCCTGACTGATAGCATTTAAATTCAAATGATTTTGCACCGTCTGACGACTTAGTGATGGTGATTGTGACGCCGTACACGCTCACACCGTGCAATACATTGTCAATGCAAGTAATAATGTCCTCCTTACTTTTCGGCGCACCCTCTGGCCCTTCGAATGACCAAAATACTTGACATCCCCCCTCCATTATTTCTTTAGTAATTTTTCAAAAAAAACCGCCCATGCACACGCAACTTTATGTACAGTAAGTCTGGTATTATATCTTCCACTTCCACAAACCAAAGCAATGAGTCCTCCTTCCTCCTGCCATCCTGGTCGTCGTCATTTCTATATCGAGTTATTGGTCATCTCTTCCTTAAGTTTCCTCTCTCGTTCTTCGTGTATTTACAGTACATGCAGAAGTAAGTGCTGCCAGCGTCTTTGTGGCAGGAAACCTGCAGATTCCAGGACATGTCCCCTATCTGGAAAAAACGAACGGGGATGGTTTTGTCTAGTGACAGGCAATGCTAGCCCGACAAACTCAACGCTGCCATATCCTTTAAAGTTGGCATGAGCCTCTCCTCCAAGCTAAGGCGTCATACTTCTCGGGCACATTGCATTGAGCTATGGTAAAGAGTCAAGCAGCGGAGGTGGGGGACGGATACAAATTGAAAAAATTACCGTCACTATCTGTAGCTATCAACTTTAAAGCTAAAGTTATTATTTTTTTTGTACTACCTACCTTAGCTTCATCACCTGCTATCGCTATCCTTAACTCAGCTATCTTACTAGCTTCACCTAACTCACTAGCCAAATAAGTCTTATCTGCGCTTGCTAAAATCATTCGTAAATCTGCTGTTACAAATTTGTTGTCACTACTAAGATTTAACTTGTATGCATCTTGTGCTTGTGGCCATAACTAATTCCTTCTCCTATTCTTTAGCATGGTGCCTGTTATGTGTGGATGCTTGCTAGCAGCTAACAATTCTGTCACTTCTTTCTCACTAGCGCTATGTTGCATAATGTACAATAACACTATGTCTATTGTTTCCCTAATTTCCTCAGCTGTGGGCTCGTCTCTCTCTACAAACCTAGCCAATGCGCTCCCAAACTCTTTCATCGACTCCTCCTCTATCTTTCTAAACCTACTGTGTGTCTCTGCCTGAAACCTAAGCTCCTGTATAACTGTATTCTTTTCTTGGTTCTTACCTTTCTCGTTTTTCTTTTCCCTAACATCTGGTGTCGCAAGTGTGAAGTAGTCTTTGTGGTGTCTCTTGTGCTGTGTGTATGTCTGTCTACCGTCTGGTGATGTGAATGTGTTGACTATTCTATGGCTTTGCGGCACTCCTAATATATCTTTCTCTACATCTGCACTCTCTTCCCTCTCTGTCTGTCACACCTCC
This sequence comes from Paulinella micropora, assembly GCA_019918135.1. Taxonomy (NCBI): domain Eukaryota; phylum Cercozoa; class Imbricatea; order Euglyphida; family Paulinellidae; genus Paulinella; species Paulinella micropora. The sequence goes on along the minus strand of WBZZ01006536.1, from coordinate 135,264 downwards.
TCGCTCTCTGGTTCTGTCTCTTCATCTTTCTCTTCCTTTTGCTTTCTTCTTTCCTCTTGACTCTTTGTCAGCCTTGTCTGAACTGTTAGCGTTGCGTTTGGCAGTGTCTGAGGTTCCGACACGCTGACGATCCTTTGCTCTAGGTCTCCAGCATTTCTTTTTCTTCTTGACAAGCATCACGAGTTAAGAGGGGAGACATGTTCTTGAATTGAACAGCGTAACAAGCGAGCTTTGAAAAAAAAAAAAAGAAAAAAAGCCAAATCAAAAAAACGTGGTGGGATCACGGGAAATGGCTTGTCGTTTTCTATTATGTCACTGCGGACCGGCGTTAATATTTTTGAAAAAAAAAGTTGAAAAAGGGGCTGCGATCTCCTTCCGAACCACAAGGTTAAAAAAAAAAAAAGTAAAGCTGTAGATAAAAAGATGACAAATTGAACTAGTTCCGACACTAGTTTCCAGTAATTTTCAATTTAACATGTGTCATAGTGATTTTTTTAAAAAAAAACCTTACTGAAACAGAACGTATTCTCTTTAAATATGTAGTGTGATATCAATCAATAACATAACATTGATATTTTTTGTGTGGGAACTAGTTCAATATCTCTATTAGTAAATTAAAAAAACAGTATTAACAAATCTATTTTAGTTTAAATGCAGATTTGCGACCCGATTTTACTGCGTTTATTTACATGCTAACTATATATGATATAATAATTTAAACTTCCCTGTCAAAGTAGCTGTAAATTTTACATATGCTTCACGTTGAAATATTTTATACGTCGTGTTAGGCTATAGATTGGTAACTAATATATCCATGTATTTTACCGGGTTATGAGGTCAGATCACCTATCAGAATAACTAATGCTAATCCACCTTAATGGACCGAGTGTGTATATCTGCCCCCATTAAGTGGGTCCAGTTATTGTTCTGTTATTAATACATACAAATCGTTTTAGTCATCCGTTACTGTTGGGTAAAGTATAATCATTAAAGTCATTCTTCGGTACTTCGTATGTACTTATCAGGTTATGGAAGCCTTGAAGCGCCGCTAGCGCAAGACCCTTCGGAGAGTGTCTCAGAGCAACGAAGAAAGCTGGCAAAAACACCCAGAGTGACGTATCGTTTGTGTTTTGCGCCAGAACAGAACTAATTTCTGTTACTGTGTGTGGCTGATAGGTAGCTGGTGAGGCCCTGTGCGAGGTGAGCTGAGTCTCAGCGCAGTGGATCGTAGTCAGAAGCTTGTAGAGTTCAGTCTGCCAGCCCTTCGAGGCGTAAAGTGTCCCAAGGGGGACGTTCCATGGACAGTGGCCCTAGTGCCAATCCAGATCACCAGTGCTGCCGGCTACGACGGTACCGGCAACCTTTCTCAGTTCAACCTGCTTGGCTTTAATCAGTATTTGAGTCGGACTCTTACAGTAGCTCTGTCATTTACGGTCGACAACCATTTGGTTAGACCACACTCATTGTAGTAGTTTCGGTTGCAGACGTTGGACTCTTTCCCGGCTGTGGTGGAAGACCCCAAATCAACTGGACCAGTCATCAGGACAAGTGGTTCGCACTCGCCAGGACAAGTGGTTTGGCGTTCCCGTTGCAGACGTTTGCACAACAAGTCCCAGTCAAGTAGCTTTGGGGTAAGCCAAAAGGTACGATATGTTTATACCTACACACCACCCGAAAGTGAAACTAGACCTGAAAATTCCCTCTCTCTCCCTTGAAATGTTAAAAGAAGAGAGCTAAAAGACGAGTTACTAGCATATCTTATTTCCTCCTGCCAGCAGAATCCGACCGCTATGACATTGTTGCCAGAAGCAGAAGGTGATCTTGCCAAATTCTGGAAAGCAATTGTTGACAAGTATAGGGGGTTAGACGAAATAGCAAAGTCAGGTAGAATTGACAAGCTAGATGCTATGCAGGGGCCTAGTTCTATGAATAGAGTAGAGACATGGCTAACTAAGTATAAGACATTAGTCAGACGGGTTGAGATAGATGAAGGTAGGCCTGAGTCAGACTACAAGAAATGTAAGAAGTTATTTAGGTTACTGCAACACCTAGACACTATCAACTTTGTACACAACATGGCAACACATGGATGCAAGATGGGACTGGAAACAGTTAACTCTGAAAATAGTTCAGGTGGCACAAGAACACAACAACGAAAAATTATACAGAGAAGTAATAACACCCCAGAGAAGCAAGCAGGTAGTATTTAGCACAATTTCTACGACGAAAGATTCTAAATTAAAATGATACTGCTGCAAGCAAGCTGGACACATGTGTTACGAATATACTTCTAGATGTGCTAGAACAGATTGTCGAGAAGGCAAAAGAGGTGTCAGACATACAGGTGCTGATTGTTCTGTTACTAAAAGCATAACTGCTAGACAGGGAAATACATGTAAGCGAAAATACTCTGACAGACCCAAAAAATCCACTCACAAAGATAGCTCTAAACACAAATCCAGAAATGGTAGCACAATGAACAGAAAGAAAGGACCTAGGAAGGGAAGTTCATTTGTGTAGGTGAGGAGCAGGAAGAAGAAGAGAGTGAGTCATCACAGGAGGAAAGAGTCAGTAGATCAACAAGACAATGAGGAACTAGAATCACCAGAACAATCAGATCATGAGAGTCAGAGAGATGATGAAAATGGTGAACCTGATGATTCACTACAACTCATTCAGTGGGTGCACATGAATGTGGAGATAAAGAAGAGGGAGAGCAAGAAGAGACCTCAGACAAACCATATTCTTATCCCTATTCCCCTCACTCAACAGACAGTTAAATCCTTAACTAGACCCCCACAAGACTTCAGAGGGATAGATCCTAGCATCTTTCATGTCTCATACTTCTCAAGCGACTTTCTGCTGAAATATGCTTTGCTTGAAGCTCAGAGTAGGCATTTAGGGCGAGATCTTTCTTTAGTATTAACAGAGTTATTTTGAGTTGTCCCTCCAGACACAGTCCCAATTGAACCAGTTAATCTAAACTATGCTAAAATATGGAGATCGAGAAAGATAGAATCCCCAGAGGAGTTCTTGATCCCAGACAACAAGCGATGTGAAGGCATAGTTAGGGACACAGGAAAGAGATTTAAATAGACACTAGGCTTAGGTAGAAAGGGAGGTCCGGGAACAAGCGCAGCCTGGAGGTTGCTAAGGTTTAAGAAATGCTAGTTTCACAAACCCAAACTCAGACCTGACTCAGACAAGAGCCCAAGGATGACTGATGAAGCAAAAGCTCTCATGGTAGCAGCATTAGCAGAGATAAGATATCTAGTAATGTATGATAGAGTGTATAGTGGGATCCCTAGGGACAAAGATGGATGTCCCGTGCCCCCTCCTCATCTAACAGAGATATCTAGTCTAATCCCAGCTGACGAGCTTAAGGTAGGAACCATGGCACTATGCGTGAATAGTGATAAGCCTAGGTCGCCCCATGTTTTTAAGATTGATAATATCAGTCGCAGTCCAGCTGTAGATGAGGCTAGTTATGATGAGAGTTTAGACGAGGAAGCAAACGATACTGCACAAACCGACAGATCAGAACAAAAAGAAGAAGAGGAGGAATCCTTTGAACCCACCCCTGGAGATTGGACAAACCCAGACAGTAGTCAGTATGGTCAATTCCCAAGTAGGTTGATGTCACCTTCAGATGTTCTCACTAAATCGGAACTCAAGGAAGCAGGATTAGGAAGAAGAATAGCTATGGAAACCCCAGATACCCAAGGTAGTAAAGACAGGGTAGACTCAGACGACAGTGGGGGAGAAACTGTTATCAGACGAAGGGGAAAGAGTAGCTTTAAGTCATACGCTTGATGTTAAAGCATTACTTTCATTACTCCCAGCACAGGCAGCAAGTAGTAGCTCTAGTAACACAACAGGACCTTTAGCTACTAGTCAAGCTAGTAAAGGTAGTACAAGTCATTCTACATCTACTAAACGCCCCATAAGTAGAGCAAAACGTAGTACAGAGCCAGCCAGTGCTAGTACACAGGACAGCGGTAGTGTTCCTACGGCTAACCCCAGGGCAACATCGCCGCCTAACAACCAACAGGATATGATAGAGAGTTACTTCACTCAGTTGTTTGATGCCGTTCACAGGGGGAGTTTCGCAGTTGACTTCAGATCGGCGGAAGCATACAACCGGGATGAAAAGATAAAAGTCTTTTACTCAGGATTACGTACAGTCATAAAACAGTACATAGTAAACATGTGTATAAGAAGTGAGGATGTCGACGCTACCCAGTTTGTCGTAGGTTTTCCTTATATCGCTTATACTAATTCACACCCTTACATTCAAGAGATCTTAGGTCCTGTCCCCAGACCAAGCCAGATTGAAGAGCTGGGAGCAGAAGAAGAAGATGAGGAAGGAAATGAAGGTGGTAGTATTATGCACAATGCCCATGCTATGGTCAATTTGTCTAGAGATAGCATAGTTGACGATAGTGCTTGTAGCACAAACATATCACCCAACAAAGACCTGTTCACTAATTTAGTGAAAGGACAATCTAAGTTCAGGACAGCTAACAGTATCATAACAACATCCCTGAAAGGTCAGATGTCAGTACAGTTAGCAGGAGTCGGAGAGGAGATAGATGTGGTTGCTAGAAATGCAGTTTATGACCCAGACTTGCCCTACACCCTTATATCTATTGCCACATAGAATAATGCAGGAAGTGCAGTACTGCATCAGAACGGACAGATCATTTTGCTTGATAAGCCCATTCCAGTCAATAGGGGAGCAATATTAGCTCAAGGACGCAGAGCACAAAATAATATATATGTCTGGGATAAACCTGGCAGTCAGCAATTAGACCAGAATCTCATTTTCAACCCACACACAGGAAAGCAAGTCAGTAATAGGAAGAAACTTGCAAAGCCAAAGAGTCGCAAGAAGAAACAAGTAAATCACAACGCCACATCGACACCCACACAACAATGCATCGCACCAAATGCTAGCACAGACAATCTATTTTGCGCAAATATGTCTGCGTGTGTGTGTGGATGGGGATTTGATCATGGATGCAACTATGTGCCCTATGTGTATGAATGCGAAACTGAACTTGGAGAAAAAGCTGCAGCTGATGACAATACTTACAATTGCATACCTTTTGCCGGTTGTTCGTCCTGATGCAAGCAAAAATATCCATTTCGTTATTCTTCATCGCATGGCTCTACACAGAGGCGGAGAAGCAATGGATAGATTAGCTAAATCGCAGGGATGGACGATTGTAGGGAAGGATTGGAGAGAGGCAGTAAAAAAAAGGCGAGTGTTGCAATCAAGCTAAGATGAGAGAGTTAGATCATAGCTCTAAGAATAGACACGACAGGGATTGGGCCCCTGGATAATGTCTAGTTATGGATACTCAGTTTTATCTAGTATTGTCCCATGGTAGAAAGTATGAGTATACTATCAAATTCATTGCGTAGCTAGTGAATACGTAAAGGATTACTACCTAAAACAAAAGAACCAGTTTTATGACTGCTTTCTCGAGGCAGTAGCTTTCTTTGAGCGTCAAACAGGAAATGCTGTTAGAACGGTCAAATTTGATCAGGAGTATAGGGGTTACGGGGTTTTCCAAGCGTGGATTAAACGAAATTGAAGGGGACTGAATAAAATTAGCATTAAGTCGATGTAACTATTCTACCAACATGCTCTGATATTGAAGTCTAAATCTTGTTGAACGTTACTTTGGGCCGCACCAATACACTAGCACTACTAACGACCTCCAAGTGGCAATATTGATTTCGTTCAAGAGACAAAATAATATCCAACTTCGATCTCGTTTTCCATCAAACACAGTGCGACCACAATACCAAAGATATCGTTTAAAAGCTCAGGACAAGAACTTTCAAATGACATGCTCAGTATTTTCGCACCCGCACTGCCTCCAGCCGCGCTGTGATATCCTCCTCCTTGGTAGTCGTGGTCGTCGTCGCTAACATCTTCCTCTGCACGTCTCTTCTTTGCTGAAGGCTTCTTGACTCGCTTGGGTTTCTCGCTTGACATGGATTTCTTGCCTTTCCTAAAACCCAAACTAAAAGCACTTTTGTATAAAACAAAAAATGCAAATCTGAGGGGGACAGGATTGTTGTTCTAATCTTCAAATTTTCGAGCAGGAACAATAGTTCCCTCTTCTTTATTTGCGCAGAGAAACTCTGCAAGTGAACTCAATTGATTGTCACTACCGGCCCACTCTGTCTGATATGGTTATTTGTGAAATGACGCTTTGGACTGTTGTTTCTTCATCAGTATCTGCGAGGGTGTCTGGCAGCTCTGCATCTACGACCAGCCCTACCGCAGCGACAGGCGCAGGCGCCAGCAATGACTAACCTCTCGGGAGCGCAGCCAACAGCAGCAGCAGCAGCAGCACTGGTAACACTCACGCACCGTCACCAGCATCATCATCATCGTCATTCATCGGCGGGGCTGTGGCACCGACATTACAACAACAACAAGACGCACTACGAGCAGCGGGCCTGGGCAGTCTCGGGGGCCACATCAACACTTCTCCATCGTATCCCCCGAAGGCACGTCCACTTACGAGCGACGACTTGGGAAAGGTGGTGCTGCTACTGCAGGCAGGGATCAACTCTACCTTCTTCGACCAGACCAACCGGCTATCAGAGCAAGTCAACGCCATGATCCACCAAGCGAAGCAAGAGACGGGGCAACGTGACGCCAAGCTCATCGAGAAGCCCGTGCACCGACGTTACTTCCAAGGTGGGAAGATTATCATGGCGGTACTGGAGAGTAATGTGTACAAGAGTGAGCAAGAGCGGCTGACTGATGCAAGCGCAATGGCTACCGCACTGGCTACCCTGGCAATGGACATGGGTGGGCCGACGCCTCTCTCCGCGGAAGACGCAGAGCAAAAGTTCCTGCAGGCAGCAAAGCGGCTGCGGATCGCGGGGGACATCGCCGCCTACTGCGAACCTATCCGGGCACACACTTCAAAGAGCGCCGCGCATCCCTACGGCAGCCAAGGCAAGGGGTTGTGCCGCATATGCTACTCTCCGCAACACTGGGCCAAGGACTGCCCACAGCGAGGCAATGCCAACGGCGCGGCTACCGGCAACACCGCAGCACACCAGAGCACTGCGACTGTACCAACGCTGGCGTGGCAAGGCGTCCCTGGCTACACAGTCCCACCAACCGGGCCGCAGCCGCCAATTCAATACGCGATCCCGCCACAGCAACCACAAAACCCGACAGGGTACATAACAGTCAGCCCAACAGTGCCCCCACCATACATACCATCTAGTGCTCGCACACATGTATCCTGCACCCATTGCCACAAGCGCGGGCACACCGCAGAAAGCTGTTGGACTCTGAACCCACATCAACGCCCTCAGCGCACAACCAACTGAACACTCAATCACAACTCACGAAGACACATACGTCTTGCACATCTGCACTAGCGATACTTGCAAACGTCGTCGAGTTTGAGTCAAATGCACACGCAGCAGAAAACAATACATATGCATTAAATATATGTTACTCTTACTCTTCTTTATGTGTATTTCGAAATATATTATACGGTCGGACTCGCACGGCAACACGCCACCGGTTTAAATATGACTAGTCAAACAACGACGGCAACACGCCTGAAAGTAATGTAAAAGTGCAACGAACAAGCCACAGTTTAGTACGGCATTACCACTTTCCCAAACACCAACTCAGTCACTTTTTAGTATTAAAATCATTATCTCTTACTGTGACTGGCAGACATTCACGCCCAAAACTGATCGGCAAGATCTCAGATTTTCTATCGAAAACTGCGCTGAAATTAAAAATATTCAAAGACTATGCGGGGATCATGCAGTGCGTTTGGTGCAAAAAGACCAGACATCTAGCATACTTCTGTCAGTCGCGACAAACGATACCACAGGAGGAAATCCCATATGTGACTGAACTCCTACGATCACCTACAATCGACGTCCAAAGCTATGCATCTTTCACTTTGGAGCAAGCACATGAACGGCTCAAGACCTTGGGTGAAAATTTTAACCGTGGCAACCCATGGGCTGACTCCACGGACCCGGCACAAGCTATCAAGGCAAAGCTCTGATACTGGAAAGCGCTTGGGACCGACCCCGTTGTACTGTCGTGGCTAGCGTATGGGGTCAAGCTGAAATTCGAACGCACGCCGCCGGCCACAGATTTTGTAAATCATCCGTCATATTTTGAGCACCTGGCATTTGTCAACGAACAAATCAACGATATGGTCGCGCGGGGGGACGCAGTGGAAGTAAACGAAGATGACTGCATCATGATCGAACCACTACAAGTGCTCGCGGACCCGGCAGGGATTAAGAAAACAAAGCTCTGCACCGACAAACGTTTCAGTAACTCGTTCCAAGCAAAAGCTCCATTCACCATGGAGACTTTAGAAAAGGACATACAAATGGTACTGGACAAAGACGCGGGCACAAAGCTGTTCGTGGTGGACCTCAAGCGTGCTTTCTACTCAATACCCCTTTCAAGACAAAGCAGACCTTACTCGTCGTTCCGACACAACTGCAAGACGTACCAGAACACCACACTACTCTACGGCTTCTGCACAGCGCCATTCTGGTTTGGAAAGACGATGCGCGCGGTGGTGCGACTGCTACGAGCCTTGAACATACCTTGCATGCAATACGCTGACGACTTCCTGTTCGCAATCAAACTAGCCAGGACTCACGACTGCATACCGGCGTTCGTGAAGGCACTCTTCAGCCTCTTAGGCCTCCCCCTCTCGGAGAAGACGTGTTGGGAGCAGGCAGATGAAGTCCAATACTTGGGCTACATCATCAACAGCAAAGAAAGCTGGATCGGGGTACCGGAGGAAAAAAGGTTGAAGCTACTGCGCTCAATCCTCCAGCTACTAAGCGACGTTCACTCGGCTCACGGAGCGTCAGTCAAACAGCTACACTCGACTGCTGCTTCGATCATCGCGTTGAAACTAGCGCTTCAGAACGCAATGCTGTTCACGCGAGTCACGCTGGCAACAGTCGTGCACTGCAAGAGGATCGAACGGGATACCATTTGCACCTCAACAGGGTCGGAGCTCAGTGAAGAACTCCAACATTGGCTCCACATTCTGCGAGACCCACTGAATGCAAACGAGCTATCTTCCAGGCACGGACTGACATCGAGCTGAGGCTCGACGCGGGGGAATTTGCAGTAGGTGGCCACGTACTGAATATGGACGTGACTATACCATTGCCCACCGAACTCATCGGCACCTCTTCCACCCACAGAGCTCTGGGCAGCCACAGTGGTCCCACTACACTTCAGACACATTTTGAGTAATCGTAACACCGTGCTCACGGTCTTCGATTCAGCCAACGCTGTAATAGACTTACAGAAAGGCTGCTCACGAAAATGCCCACATCTCACGCAGTTATGCAAAATAATTGACGATGTATACACGCAGCGGCTCAACATCAAAAACAAACTCTGGGGATGGGTGGAACGCTCATGTAACACAAGGGCAGACGCGAACTCAAAGGCACTGACTGCCGGCTTGACTAGCTTGACTGTCCACCCGGATATCATAAAGGCAATCACCTACCGATGGCACATAACGATCAGAGACGTGTGGGCACCGAACTTCGGGCAGATAGGACAGTCAATTCTTCTCGCACTGAAAGAACGCAAGCGAGTTGCGTTTGTGATACCCAAATGGCAGGGAAGACCTTGGTAGCCACAAGTGCTTGAACACGCGAGGGATTCATTCCCATTACCACCCGCGGCGTATACGCTAGCACCAACATGGCCCACACACCCGCTACATATACATAGACCTCAGTGGCACATGCTTGCAGTCTTATTTGATTTTGCTAATTAAATTTGTTTTCTTACTACAGGCCACGTCGTACTTAACGACCTTGACATAGCAATATGGGCAAGCCAATGCAAGAAAAGACAGTCAACGATGGACGCATATGCATCCTCACGCAAGCAATTCATCAATTGGTGTATCGTACACAACCGAATATGCTTTCCTGCCACAGCAGAGACGGTCGCTCACTACCTGAGACACATGTGTGAAAGCGGCTATGCAGAGAGTACAATCAAAGGGCACTTCGCCGCTATTAAGGCGCAGTACGCACTACTTCCCTACTGCGACCCCACCGATAGCCCATTGGTGCAAATGGCAAAGGAAAGAGCAGTGGCAGAAGCCCCGCAGTGCAAGGAAGGCAAATACCCACTGTTGAGGGACGATTTACTCAAGATCCTCCAACTGCATCTTAATGATTGGAGAGACAGCAGAAACAGCACCATGATTTTGCTGCAATGGATCTCTATGACACGAGTGGGCAATATCACTGCACTAAAGGTGGAGGATATATGGTTCCACACGACTACAATAAACAACAGCCCATGTGAATACATGGTACTCCGGCTGAGGCACCTCAAGAACGATAAAGGTGAGAAGCTAGTGTATGTCGGTCAAGGCACAGAAACATTTTGCGCTGCTAAATGGGTTCGAGCATACTTGCAGGCTGTGAAAGATTATTTCGCGGTTCACTCACAGACAGTTCGCCTCTCTTCTTCAAAATTGAGGGAAACAGTCTGGAGGCACTTAAGTAGCAAAACACAGTCCAGTATTCTGAAAGAGAAAGTAGCACTCATCGGATTGGATCCAGCTATCTACGCGTCACATTCTAATAGAATCGGCTCGGCTACAGAGGCGGCAAGATTGGGAATGAAAATATACGCAATCAGGAGGCAAGGATTGTGGTCAGATAAAAGTACATGTGTGTTCAAATATGTGCGCGACATCAGCTTAGAAAACAAACTGGCCATTACGAGCGTCTTGCAGGCAGGAGTCAAAATCGCTTAGATACTCCTTGGTTCTCATAAGACATATGCTCAAATACAATCTACACCACCGTTCGACGATGGTGTATGCTATGGTTTACCAGATAAGTAACTGACGCTCGCTTATTAAAATCGATTCCCATGCTGTACTAGAATGTAATTTATTACAAAATACACTTACTGAACCGTTATTAGCGTATCGTATCGTATCGTATCGTATAGTATCGTATCGTATCGTATCGTATCGTATCGTATCGTACCGTATCGTATCGTATCGTATCGTATCGTCTCGTCTCGTCTCGTATTGTATCGTATTGTATCGTATCGTATCGTATCGTATCATATCGTATCTTATCGTATCGTATCGTATCGTAGCGTATTGTAGCGTATCGTATCGTATCGTATCGTATCGTATCGTATCATATCGTATCGTATCGTATCGTATCGTATCGTCTTGTATCGTATCGTATCGTATCGTATCGTATCGTATCATATCGTATCGTATCGTATCGTATCGTAGCGTATCGTATCGTATCGTATCGTAGCGTATCGTAGCGTATCGTATCGTATCGTATCGTATCGTATCGTATCGTATCGTATCATATTGTATCGTATCGTATCGTATCGTATCGTAATGTTAGTCAAGAGAAATGACGTATTTGACTGAGATATAATTATCCAGTGATAAACTCATGTCACATAATGACATGACTACAGTAACAAGTCCTCGTAATAGCACTCAATATCGGTCACATAACAATATAGTTCGTCATAATATATATACAGACATGCAGACGTAATATATGCAGTGAACAGAGCAATCTTACAGAAATAGATTCCAGAATAGCCTAATGTGTACAGTACGACGGCACCAGGGTTTAGTAAGAAATCTAACGCTCAAAATGCATACAGGAACAGCATCGGACAAAAATGACACAACCACCACCTCACATATATGAGAGACTCAACACACTAAATTTAAAGTCGATAACATAACTTGTATTTACACCACTTTCTTCACAGCGAAAACGATATCAATGAAATACTCATCGATTCCAGATACACTAGAATGGATTACAAGAATATTTACGGGAACAGACATACAAAACACTTACACCACACACATCTACTAGACATAAAACTGACTAACAAGAAAAATCTCGACAACAATAAGGATGCAAGCATACACAGACTAATGTTTGCATACTGGAAAAAGGACACACTGTACGAACGCGCAGAATACAGGCATAGAAACGAAGATACATTGATAATCAGATTTGTTATCCGTCTATAATTGCTGTTTTAGTTTCGGGGTATTACACACGTTGCAAAGCTACTTATTCACAATTTAGGATCTTATCGTGGACAGAAAGAATGTATCATGGACTATGCCAAAGCACAAGAGAAAATAATAGTTTTCAGCAGCAAACAGCTCGATGAGTCTTTTCCTAATTTCTAGTCAGCCTAAAAAAAATTCCAGTTGAACCCAAAAAGGCAATTTTTGAGGGAATATAGGCAATTTGTCGGCATTTCTTCCAGGCCTGGCAGGGAAAAATAGCATTACTAATTTTTTTTCCAGAGAGGTCTTTTTCGCCACCTAGGAGAGAGGGGAGGGAGCTCATGGGATGTATGGTATGTTGTGAAATGAAGTTTTTGCAAGCTTGCGCAGCAAAAGTTGTGTCATTTAGCCACCTGAATCTCGTCAATACTATTATCCAACTTTGAAGGGGTAGAATTCTATTCTTCCCCTAAGGGACATAGTAAGAGTAATGTGATAGAAAGATCACATCTTACTATGGAAGGCCCAGCAACAGCTGCCAGACTTGACGCGGGTTTGCACATAAGTTTTTGGACAGATATGGAAAGAAACTCTACTTACATTGAGAATAGGATCCCTAACGAAAGTTCAAAGGAATTTCCCCTTTTGAGGCAATCTTTAAAAAGAAACCGCTCATGTCTCACCTAAAACCCATAGGTTGTGCTGCGATTATGAAGGTGGAGAGTAAAAAGGGAAAACCAAAAGGTGTGCCAGTCATATTCCTAGGGTATGAACAGATTACTGGTTACTATAGGGCCTACGATCCTGTAGGTCGAAGAATTTACGGAGGTTTGCGAAATGTCAGTTTTGATGTCAACCGCATGGGGAAACGTGTAGCTGCGAAAGTTCTCAAACTCAATCCCCTGGAAGGAGAGAAACTAGGGAGGGTTGCCTGGAGCAAATAAATAGCAATCCCAAAGTCTAGTATCCCAGGGGGAGACGAAAAAAACGGTCCCGAGGAAGGAATTACAGACGAAATAGAAATAGAGGGAGCTGAAATAGGATTTGATCCTAAGAAACAGGGTTTGCTTATTTCGGGTGCTTCTAGGTCTACCGTAGTTGTGGAAAAAGAAGTTGTGGTTGTTGAAAGTGACAGTGAGACGGAAGAGCAGTTGTCCCCACCAGCCACCCCACAAATTCATGATCCAGGTGGAACCCCACAACCAGAAAAGAAAAGCGTCAGTGAATCGCCAGTCAGTTCGGTAGCATTTCAGAAAGCTAGAAAGGTAAGACTGCCGAACCGACTGGATACATTGAAGGGAGTTGAAGTAGCAGTTCCTGCCCCAGAATTTGGAGAGAAATGGGCTCGGGCCCAGTACGGAGATAAGTGGAGCACTCATGTTAGAAAAGGACGAGCCATCCGTCCAGGGGGAGCTTTGAAGGCAATCTCTGGAAAAATGGAACCTACACATTATATAGACTTCGGAGAGGGTAAAGCAGAGAGAATGCTAGATAGTGAGATAGAAAAATATAGAATTAGTTCAGTCGGTACGGACAGTCTTATTCAAGTTACACCCGAAGTCGAAGTAAGTGTACCAGAAGTGCCAACTCAGCCAGTATTATCTCCCCGTACACCTAACCCCGCTACTCTCCGTTCATGGACACAGGGAGAGATTTCGGGAGACAATCTCTACCTGCTGGTCAAAAGAGGACCAGACCCCAGAAACAGCCAACTGTTCCTCCAAATAGCGTAGCTACAACCACTGTAGAATCGACACAAACACCGCCCATGATAAATGCTGCTAAATTGCTAGAGGTAGTGCCAGATTTTGCTCCTAATGCTTGCTTTTATGCTTCTATTGAGCTGCCACCAGACATCAAACCGCAAGACAAGAAGGCAGCGAGAGAGAAAGAGATAAAACAACAAGAAGAGTTGAAATCCTTTGAATTAGTAAGAGAAACTGAAGCTAGGAGAAGTGGCAGTAAAATAATACCACTGACATGGGTCGATAGGGCGAAACCGGACCCTAAAGGTAGCACTTATTGCAAAGCTAGAACTGCCATAAGGGGAGATTTAATGGAGTCTGGTGTTCATTATAATGGTAAGCACACATATTCCCCTACTACTCACCACCGCACATTTCTCATGTTTGTTGCGCACGCTGCCATTCACAAGAGGGATTTAAGGCTTGTTGACTTTGTCACCGCATATCTGCACGCAATCATGCCTTACACCATCTATGCGCGCCCACCGCCCGGATTTGAACGAATAGGGTGGTTATGGCTTATCCTCAATGCTTACTATGGTCATCCTGAGTCTGGTAGACTGTGGTACGGTCTTGAACGATATAGTTGTTCAGTTTGGATACAAGCCCCTAGCCATAGATAAGGCATCATGTGCGATAGTAAAGGACAACAACCCACAGCACACCACACTGCTCACATTCCATGTCGATGATGGTTTGCATGTTGCTAATGAGAAAGAGCACACAGCCTTAGTTAGGTTCTTTCAGAAAAAGGGTTTGAGATGCAAGGACCTTGGCATTGCCACGTCTTTCAAGAACATTCCTATCGATCATTTCGAGAATGGGATCCTAGTCCACCAAAAGGTTTACATTAAAGCAGTTTTGCTAAAGCTAGGATACGATAGCGCTATTCACGCTAAGTCCCCCAACACCTCAGATAAGGTCCGTCCCCTCAAGCCCGAACACGCCATTTTTACGTACGATCTTCGTACCCTTATTGGTGTTTTGCTCTTTGTCGCTGTCAACACCCAACCCTTGATCGTTTGCGCACTGAACATGGCAGCATTAGATAAGGTACCGAACCACCCCCCCCCCCCCCCCCCGCGTATTCGCGAATCGATAAAATCTGTTGGTTTTTTGTGACACCACGTGGGATTTTCTTCCGAAGAGCCGATAAGTCTATCACTTCCATGTGGAACTACGCGAAGCAGGGGGAGCGTAAACAGAAGCCAGTCAGCGGATCGCCAGTTATGGATTCCTTTACGGACATTGACCCCAGTCACTTGTCTCAACACTCGGTGAAGCTAGGTGAGGCAGAGATCCCTAAAGAAGTCCGCCAGAAGAATCCAGTTTTTGGCTACTGTGATTCTGATTTCGCTTCTAGGCAGGAGGATAGGAGGTCCCGTAGTGCCTTCATCTTTTTCTTCCATTTGACTCAGATTTCAGTTTTCTCAAAGTTGCAATCTGTAGTAGCTAACTCGACCGTGGAAACCGAGATTATAGCTGCCAACGATGCAGTTAGGGAGGCTGAATCCATTAGGAGGGTGTTAGAGGACATGGGTTATTCGCCGGGCACCATCCCGATCCTCGAGGATAACTCAGGAGCTAATAAGAGTATCTGATTGTCTGCTCGCTGCTTAGGTGAAAATCGTACTAAACACATTGCAGTGCGTTTTCATTACTTAGTCGACAGGTGCAGTGCAAAGTCCGTGCAGTTGTACAAAACTGCGTCAATGAAAAATTTAGCAGATTGCCTGACTAAATCTCTTCCACTCCCGCAATTCTCACCAATCTCCGGGCATGTCGCGGTAGAAATGCTGATTGAATAGCTTTGCTTTGTTATATTATGCATTCCGCACCATGCGTTAAACGTTATATGACATTGTTGTTTGCTTTATTTTCGTTGTTTGTGAAAATTGCTTTCGGCTCCTTTAATGTCTAAATATTTATCAACTAAACTCACTTTTGCTACATAAAACTCCGAAAAGAGAGGGAGAGAGAGAGCCACTGCTGTTATTGCGACATTAGAAGTTTATACATGTTACATAGATTATATCGCATGTGTCGATGATCTACTTTGCTATATAGACTCAATCGAAGTTAATGTCATGATAATAGTTAATAGTAATAGTTATGCCCAGACATATAGATTGTAAACTAAGTAGACCTAATGAGGCCACCAGGGAGCTAAGTACTATGGTTATAGTTTTGTTAGTGCAACTAAATGGTAGACATAGTTGTCGATGTGATCGGATCGCTCATATTTCTCTGTATATGTTTGTATCCTATGACAACCGTCAGATGTAATAGATAATTAATGTTAAAAGGCAACCCTTAATGCTATTATCTTCATGTTGATGTTTTCTGATGTAATGTTGGTAATGTTGCGCGTCTAAACAGAATTATTTCATGATGATGTTGTCATATGTTGTTTCTTATGGTTACATGTTTATCTATATGCTATGACCATATACATCTTACCAGCAGGTGCTTCAGGCAGCGGAACCGGCATGTTCATAACTGCGTATAGGCTGTGAAGGCCCATCATGTTTGTTTTGCTGCTATGTAGCGATATCTTTACCTGTCATGTATATTGTATATAAGTCATACTTGCCCAGTCATATATTAAGTAATTATATCTGTTGTTATTCCATTATCGTATGTGCATCATAAATATGTGAGTTTATTATCGTTTCTGTGCATGTCTCATTGCATGAGGTTGTATTGGTGTGTGCAGACTGGTATATGTGGGTTTGCGGATTCCACGCAAAATTTACGATCATTTTTATGTCTTATGCTTTGTCAATCTTGCAGGGATCCAGAAAATGCGTTCCTGACAATGCTAATCGGGTTGACATGTCCCCGACAGTTTAATTATATAAATCATGTTATATCTTCTATGTTCATGTTCATTAAAGCATATTTTTCCAATTTATATCAATCTGGGATCAACTCATATTTGCATATGATAGTATCATAATATGATATTTCAAAGATAGAGTCCCCCCTTGAAGTAAGTTAGAAATAATAAGTCCCTGGGAAGGCAGTATAACGGTAGCTAGATTAAGGAATATCACTGAGGGGTGCGAGTGCTCTACTACCGACGTCACACTGCTATTACAGGACTATAGTGCGTGAGTCACACGTACTAACGCTATGGGCCGGGACATAGCTCTGAATGGGACATCCCTGTTAGCAGAGCCGATGTATCTACTTCTACGAGAGGTGAGGGAGTGGATAGTCGATAGGTCTAATATTAATTTAATTTCCATCATTTTTATGCTAATACATATTTCCACAGGCTTAAGGATTATCTTTAATTATGTCACAGTTTTGTACTAATCTAACTTGAAGTAATCAGGGGGAGTGTTAGGCTATAGATTGGTAACTAATATATCCATGTATTTAACCGGGTTATGCGGTCAGATCCCCTATCAGAAACTAATGCCAATCCACCTGAATGGACCGAGTGAGTATATCTGCCCTCGTTGATTAGGGTAAATACCCAGTCACTCACGGACCTAATACCTTAGACGCCGGTTTGCTGAGAGACTCCGTTAGAAGCCACGATACTGATCGACACTTTTGACCAGCACATAGATAGCAGAACTGACAAACTCAAAGGTAATAATGAAACTGAAATAAAGTCCGCACGACTGTAATTATTACACAATGATTAGCATATGTAGGTTCTCCCTAGTAGAGTGGTAGGTAGAATACAAAAAAATATTTAGAACGCTACATTGAGATTTAAGAGATAAAAACGATACTAAGTTGTAGTATGAATATCCTTATTAATGTTTCGTGAAGGAATCATAAAAAAATATATGGATTTGACTGCAACCGGTGACTTCAAAGTTGCAGCAAACAAGTTGTAAAAAGAGTCATGAAAGATTTGGTGAACGGTGGCACTTTCACCGCCAGAAACACTCGGCCCACCACTCTTTTTGTTGGAAACAGCGTCGATCCTCTTGCCAAACGACATGAGCAAAAGGGAAGTTGAGGGGGTTGGGGATACAGAGTCCCCTCCTGTTGTGGAGGGAAGTGAGATCCCCAGGCCAAAAGCGAACATAGAAAAGGATTGGCGCAGTTGGTCCCCCCACAGAGCTGGAATGCTGGCTCTCTGTGCATCGCCCTGATCACAAGCTCCCCAAGCAGAACCGTGAAAAAGACCCCGCCACGGTGAGGAACAAAAGTGTGTTCTCTCTTGCTCTTGCTCATATCGTTTTGCATGTTAGGGCAAATACAAAACTACATGGAAGGAGCAAGTGCTCAAAGAGGTTTGGGAGATAAAAAACCTAGAAATTGAATCACCAGGGATAGGCGAAGTTAGGAAACGGGCTATAAATCCTCCTGCTCCGTTGCAGCCAGAAGAGAAGAAGAGTGAGTCTACTGAGCCCAAGAAAAGAAAAATAGTGAAGGCTGAAGAGGTCACAACAACAACAACAACAACAACAACAACAACAACAATAATAATAATAATAATAATAATAATAATAATAATAATAATAATAATAATAATAATAATAATAATAATAATAATAATAATAATAGTGCTTCTCTGTCAATGGCTGATGCATTTCTGCACATGCGCCTCCATCGTCTCACCCGTGAGGGGAGTACGAAGAATTGACGATAAGCTCTAATGACACCCCCGCAAAGGCAGTTCCAACACTTCCAGACGGACCGGTATGTTCAATGAAAATACTGGTCCAGACGGACCGGTATGTTCAATGAAAATACTGGTGGCACCGACGGGAATCGAACTGGCGACAGGGCCCAGATGGTAGAACTTGACCACTGGGCTATCACGGTGTCCAAAATAATAATAATAATAATAATAATAATAATAATAATAATAATAATAATAATAATAATAATAATAATAATAATAGTGCTTCTCTGTCAATGGCTGATGCATTTCTGCACATGCGCCTCCATCGTCTCACCCGTGAGGGGAGTACGAAGAATTGACGATAAGCTCTAATGACACCCCCGCAAGGGCAGTTCCAACACTTCCAGACGGACCGGTATGTTCAATGAAAATACTGGTCCAGACGGACCGGTATGTTCAATGAAAATACTGGTGGCACCGACGGGAATCGAACTGGCGACAGGGCCCAGATGGTAGAACTTGACCACTGGGCTATCACGGTGTCCAATAATAATAATAATAACAATAATAATAATAATAATAATAATAATAATAATAATAATAATAATAATAATAATAATAATAATAATAATAATAATAATAATAATAATAATAATAATAATAATAATAATAATAATAATAATAATAATAATAATAATAATAATAATAATAATCTCTCTCTCTCACACACACTGTCCCCCCCCCCCTCTCTCTCTCTCTCTCTCTCTCTCGCTCTCTCTCTCATACATACATACACACACATACATTCATACATACATAGGCTAATCTCTTCGAGCAGGACAGCACTCAGGAGGATTTGTTATCCTTCACTGTTCGCCTCCTTCTGCAAGCACCGTTTGTATATGGTGACGACGGTGGTGCTAAGACGAGAGTTATATCCCCCTTTCAAACCACCATCAGCAAGCAATGGTTTGTTTCTTTTTTCACCAGGAATTGCACTTCGCAAGACAAGGGTACAAAATTAGTTGGGACAGCGGAAGCGGGCCCACTAGCCAGGGCGTCGCATGTTCCAATATCTTTTTTTACACAACATGTCCCCGCAGCCCGTGGTAGGCTTACCAAAGTAATACTAAAGTCGGTGCAGTTTGCTTTATGTACGGTAGAGGAGAAGGAAAGGTTCCTTCCCAGTGCCCTGCCCCCCAGAGGCGATGACATCGCCAAGCCTACCCTGCAGGAATTGAAGGAGCATCCATCCTGGACTAATGCTATACAGGATGGCAACCACTTGTAGTTTGCTGAGCTGGGGGACGATGCGGACGAGCGGTGGAGAAATAAAGTAGTCGCTGGCTTGGGAGAAGTCTCAGCCCACAAACTACTTTCTTGGCCGGACCCAGCGGTCCTCACAATGCAGGAGGTGGTTGTTGTTCAAAAGAGGAAGTGGGTGGGGTGTTGTTGAGTGAGGGATTTGGTTCTTCTTCGTCCGTCTCCTCTCTCTTCATCATATTTATACTTAACATGTGATTGATGTACCCTATTTCCCCTACTCCCTCCTCACCTCCATCCTCATCATGAGTACTAGACTCTTCATCTGAATCATGAGCTTCGGACTCCTCTTCTTCTTCTTCTTCAGAAATACCAGAAGAAGAGGAGTCAGAACCTCCTGCGTTCAGACTAATCGTCTTTGTCTTTGCTGTTTTCTGCTTGATGAAATCAGATGATTTCAACTTCCTTTTCTCCTTCCCTACCTCTTTCTTCTGTCGCCTCATCTTTCTCTTCCCTTTACTGCCCTCCTTATTCTTATCTGTTCTAGTCAGACTCAGCTCTCCTACTCCTTTTGCTAAGTTGACTATTCTTGCTGCATTCTTCCTTATGGGGCAATTCACCTGGACATGTCCGTCTCGAGGGCACTCGGGAAGATTACAGGGGACAATGCAAATCTTGATTTGATGATCCCCATGACAGTTGTAGCAACCTTGGGGTACTTTACCAGCTTGATTTCCCATAAGGTTGACTGTTATGGGGTCGCTTTTGGTTCCCACACCAGATGAAGTTTTAGACGAAAGGGAACGGAAACCGCCCCTGACGAGTAAAGTTTCTTCATTTTGTTTTTGGATTCCTCTGTTTGAGCAACCTGTTCAATTACTTTTACAAAGGATTCCCAACCCGGTCGTTCCTCCGGAAGGAGGCTGGTGACCTTGTTGCGAAAACTGTCGAACTCTGTCAGGTGTTCGATCTTTTTCATGACCATTTCTATCTTTACGAGTTCTGGGTATGGGACTTTCATAATTGACTCTTGATCAGCAATATTGCTGTGAAAGAGAGTCAACCAGGGTCTTACGTCTTGAACCTTTTTGGGGTAAGAAAGGTCAAGGAAGTCTTGTCTTTCTTTCCATTTAACAAGATCAAGACCTCCGTATCTCTTCCTCAGTGCCATGAAACATTCGACTCCATCTGACCCCGCTGTTCTGATCACAGACATAGCTTCCTTGTCCTCAGAGCAGGACTGAATTAAGAGAGCAAAGATAAATCGGTTATGTTTCAGTCTATCTCTTTCTTCAACCTGCTGGTAGTACTTAGTTGTAGCAAAAGATGCAATAAGGGGGTTTGGTCTAGATGCGGTAGTTAGTATAGGGACCGAACTCTCCTCAGGCTCTTTATGCTCCACAGTTTCTGGGGAAGAATAAGGATCAGGCAAACAGCAGAACTAGTTCTAACGTCTTGTTCCTTTTTGACAGGTAAGGCAGAACTGGAGGAAGAGCTAGTAGGTTCTTTCTTTACAGCAGCTGTAGGTTTCTTACTCTCTGTCCTGTCCTGACTCTCGTCCTCGCTATCTCCGGAATGTGAAAGAGGTGGTTCAGTAGGTAGATTGAAAGAAACTGTCAGCTTTGCTTGTGTAAACAGAGGGTGTCGTTTGTGGGGAGGTAGCTCCCCTATCGCTAAGGGATCATAGATCGCCAGGACAGCAAGGAACCCACATTCCCAATTATCCCAATCTGGGTCTCTGCTGTTAAATGGCGGTGGGTCCGCTTTAAACCCTCTGTTCATCGACATTCCAAACATGGTGTTTGCCATGTTGGACCAACGTGCGGAAGGTAGGAGCTAAACTCAGCTACCAATAAAATTCCTACAATTAAGTAGAAATGGAGGAGTAGTTATTAGGGATGAAATGAGTTGATGCGTCTATGCTATGCTGTCTAGCCGATAGACACGTTTGCGGTGGGTGCCTTCTGCCTACCCACGGAATGATGTCGACTGCCTGCAGCACGTCGATCCTTGCACTTTTCTGTTGAAGGCCTAATGCCTCTCCTTTCAGACTAAGTGCAACTGATTAAAGCTGTTGGCGCAGAGTTCGCTAATCAAGGCTCGATAACTGTTAGACTACTGTTATTAATAAAGCAATCTATGATAGTAACTACACTCTCAACATACTACAACAACTTTAATGAGAAAAGGCGCCAACAGACGCGCCACGTAACTTGACTGGCCGGATCATAAGTAATGGCTCTAACGACACCGTTACTCCGATACGGCCGGTCCATAACTATTAATTAATTATTAGTTCCAACAGTCGGTAGAATCATTAAAAATTTCGCAGCGAGTAATCTCATTCAATATTCAAGATTTTGAGGTGCTGTCTGCGCAGAATTCAATGTTTTTAGTGGGAATGGTCTGCACTTTGTATTACGTTTTTCAGTTCATATAAGCTATTGCTGTGATCTGGGGGTATGTTCTGAATCTTGACAAACTAGCTTTCGACCTATGTTTTCCTAGTTGTTGTTTTATACCGTACTTCTCTGCAAAAGCCCTCTGGCAGTATTGCTCAACATAACATTTGAATTCATTTGTGCACTTGTGCGTAAAAATGAGTGCAGAGTGCATCATGCAAACAGCATTTTTCAGTTAAAAAATACATACTTGCTATGTCGTGAAATGTGAAAATTGAAGTCGACAATAAGGATTTCAAATACAGTGAAGACCAAGTTTTCTGACGAAAACACTTGTATCATGCTTGCTTTTGCTTGAAACAACGTGGTTTGAACAAACACTCGCTGCGAACACATGGACCTCCGACATGAAACTGGTGCCGCGGGCCCGTTAGCATACTCGGCATTTCACAACACAAAAATGCCATCCGTAGCGGAAAAACCGGCAATACATTTTGACTTGGCGAAAATCGATGGCGAAAAAAAAAACAAGTTTGAACCAGAAGGCTTCTATCAAGCCATCCTACCTACGAAAACATGAAGAAAAAAAGACAGCAGCGGGTAGAGCGCTGCTTGCCAAGCAACAATCTCTATCCGCTGCAAAAGGAGCACACCGAGAACAGCAGTAAGCCCCTTTTTCTTAACACCAATTTCTTCGAATTTTAGTGCTTGTTTTCGTTTGTTTAGTATACATACATCATATTTTCTGTGCCTGTTATGTAGGACAATGATTGAGACTGCCTCCAGAAATGCTCAGAGACAATTAGGTGAGTGCCTGCATGCTGTTTCCATCTGTTTTGTGTGTGTTTCTGTTTCTGTTTGTATGTTGGAACTGTGTGGGAGTAGAGTGTGTGTGTGTTCTGTGTGATCTATTTTTCTTGCATGTAACAGCTGCAATGCATATTGTATGTGTCTGTTCTTTTTTCTCCCCTACAGTTGCGGAACTGGAAGCCAAGGGTGTGGACTTGGAGCTACAGCAACGAGGACCATCTGTCGCCATCGTGGCGGCTAGTGACAAAGTCAAGCTGGATGCCACTATCACTGTCAGTTTTCAATCCATTTCGTAGCTACAGGTTTATGTATGTCCTTTATGCGTTTTGTTTGCATTTATTCATTGTTTTCCGCAGATACTGCTTCTTTTTCAGCAGTTTTTTTCTGGTACAGTGTCACCTAACGTGCTTGCTTGTACCCATTTTTGGTTGATAGGTGCCAACACCAGTGACACCTGCTCGGGGGCGCCCTAGGCCAAGCAAGGACGTGCCTTACACAACGTCGGAGAGGTCGAGTAATGTAAAGTGCTCTTCCAGCAACGACATTTCTGACATACAAAAACACCTTTCTATTCTTTCTCCTCTCCCTTCACACATACACACCCGTCATCACTAAAGATTACTCGCCATATCACCTCACCTCTTGCAGGCAGTCACTTTGTAGAGTTTGAAACCAATAAACACAAGGCTGTGCTGTCCTATGCTCCTAGAATGAGAAAGAGTTACAGCGAGGTAGAGGAGAGAGGAAAACGAAACATAAGATCGGATGTTAGGATTATGCAGGATGCTTTTGCCAAACCTAGCAGATAGGGCAGGTGAAGAAGTAGAGTTCGTAACTAAGCGGTGGTACAAGTGGGCCTGCAAAAATTACGATCTCCATTCACACTCGCCCACCATAGTTGGTAAAAACTCCGACCGATACAAACAACTCATGTCACTCATATTGTTTGCAGATGACGAGAATAGTAGTCAGGCTGTTTTAAACAAACTGAAATCGCATGGCTTTTTGAACCAGGACCTTCCTTTTTCTAAATTCAGAGAAGCTAGGAAGGAACTTGGGGGAAAAGTTGAGCAGCGGTTTGACGTAAAACCTTCATTTGCCGAATGCCAGCAGTCAGAGGAGGTGCCCAAGGAAGTGAAGCTTTGTGCACGTAAAGTCCTGCGCTGGGTGTGCGGCACATACTGCTTGCAAGAGGCGAATGTGAATGTTCTTCTTCAAGCTGACGGTCGCGCCATCAGCAAGAATAAGACTAGCACACTGTGTATCCTCCGGGTCATACCTGAAGATACACAACTGTGCAGGAAATTCAATACCACTGACTTCATTTTTCCTTTTGCTCTGACTCCTGCTGGGGATAACTACCAATCATTAAGCTCCACCACATTTAGAGAGGACCTTAGAAAGTTGCAGGAGGAGGGAGATTATTACAACACGGAAGGCGACCCCAACCCCACCACAGCTCGCCGCAAGTTCACGTTTTGGTTGGGAGGAGACTTAAAGTTTATGGCCACTGTGGCTGGACATTCATCGGGTAGTTTTAGATCAACTAACCCATGTATAATATTACTGTCTGATCACAAAAGGCCCGCAGCTTCAAGACGTCCTCACCAACCACCCCATAGTATCCGACGCTGAGAAGTGTACACACCCAGTCATGGGTGACGGGTCGACCTCTTCCCCTGGATACATCTCAAGCGTCGGATACAACATATGAATTGACTAACTAGGGGATCCCCCTTTTTCCGAAAATTTTCTATGTCAGGACGTATTTTTTTCAAAACATCAGGAAATGATGGGAAATCGATCCCCTTGTTCTAGAATGTATTAAAGTGATAATAAATTATGTTTTTATTAATGAGAAAGCTGTTTGACTTCATCTCCGGAGCTGGCTGGACTTGGGCTGGAACCGATCTAAAAGCATATTTTTCTATCATTTTTTATCACACTCCCACGCTAGTTTTATGCATATTTTGCTGGTAACAGCATTAATACAATTTGCTCTGCTTTCCTTTTATTTCACGCTTCGTTCTTCGTTTACAGCCTGGGGCGGGGGTGTCTTAAGGTCCGCTGACAAGCCAGGCACAGGCGGGAGGGGGGGGGGGGGGTTGAGGTGTGTCAGGTGCAAATCGATTGACAAATCGTTGACTATTTGAGGTAATCATCGATACGTGGCTGAAACACTCAACATCGATAATCGCCTCAATATATTGCTGAAATTGCAACAGCCGCACCGACCACTATCGCGCATCGATGACTGCCTCAAACAAAAACTGGGGGGGGGGGGGGGGTTAGCGAATCCGATCACTGTTTTAAGCTTGCTAATCAAATAAAACTGCAGATATTTAGTAAGCAATCAGAAATGATGACTGAGACAACAACTCCAACGTTAGCTATAGACTTGCGTTCAATTTGACTGCAAAAGCATATGAGAAAACGATTGTATCGGTCCCTACTACAAGTGCGTACACCTACAATATTAGAAGCACAAAGCACGGTTTGAAACATTCCGTGCGATAAAAACCTCAAGCATAAACCACAATATACATACTGTTACCACCGAAAACGCTTATCCGCGACCGCGACCATTGCCTAGGGCCATAGATGCAAGTACGAAATCAAAATAAGAGTTTCCACCGGGCGACAAGCACACAGGACCGGGAGCGACTACCTGTCGATGCAGCTGAGAGGTAGAGCTGCAGAACGCTCATACATGTGTTCCAGCATGTCAGCTAACTTCTTCTTAAGCTTCTCCTTCTTCTCCTTCTTCTTCTCTTGTTTTTTTTCTTTTGCGACGTTCACTCTCACTCTCACTCTCGCTCTGGCTCTCGCTCTCGCTCTCAGATGCATCACTCTCACTGTCACTATCACTTTCTTCTTTTTCTTTCTTGCCTTTCTTGCCTTTCTTCTTTTTCCCCTTGCCTCCCTTTTTGTTGTTTTTCTCCTTTTTCTCTTCTCCCTTTTCGTTTTCTGTTTTTGTCTCTTTTTCTTCTTTTTGCAAGGTCATCAACTTCTCTATATTTTCTGCCTGCTTATCCAGCATGTTCAACAAGTCTTGTACCAAACGCTGCTGCTCTCCTGATGACTGACCATCCTACAACACAATACAGAAGGGTAATAGGAAGGGGTGCGAAACAGAACAAAAGATTAAACATATGACCTTTGATGCGCCGTCCTCGCTTGTGCTCGATGCTGCTGAGTGCAGTAAACACATAAAAACTTTGTACATGTGAAACACAAAGAAATGAATTCGAACTTACTCTTTGGGGTGTTTGTCTTGTTATTATTGCTCTTGTTGTTGGGCGTCAGCTTGGTCGGCTTGGTCGGCTTGGTCGGCTTGACAGGCTCATCCTCGGACTCCTGATCCTCGTCGTCTTCCTCTGCATCTGATTCGTCCTTCACTACTTCCACCTTGACTATTCAGAAAAAAACAAAAAAAACACACACACACACACACACACAAGAAATCATTGTCATGAGTCCTCGCAATCGATAAGATTCAAGCTGCAGCTGACCGGCGGCTTTTTTCTTCTGCCTTGCAGAAGACCGGGGAACGAATTGAGCGGCAGTGGACTTCTTGCGGGCCTGAAGGCATGGGGGAAGGGAGAGAGAGAGAAGGTAGATAATAGAATAAAAGGTTAGTTTAACTGCTGCTTCTCGATGGCAGCATCTGTCAAGACGTACTCAAGCTTCCTCCAGATGCGCAGCAACGGTGCAACTGTAGGATTCCCGACGTAAGGCCGAAACAAGGGTGAAATGACAGTCTTGAAATCATGAGGTGAATCCTCTAGAAGGCAAGAGTGCTTGTAGTTGAACATGTAGGGTTTCAGCAACTGAGGCTGCAAGTGGTCCCCCACCCCATCATTGTTGCTTGCGACGGTACGCAATGCAAAAATGAACCATTTGGCGCCTAAATAATATTATAAGTTGAAATAGGGGGGGGGGGGGGCGAGTCGAACTAGGACATGTAAAATATGAACAAAATAAAGGAGATAAGGAGAAAGCTTGAGACCTCGGAAGATCTGCTTGACATACATTTTGCGCCACTGCGGAGGAAAGACAAATAATATCCTAGTCACATGATACGCATGGTCATAATGTAAAACTATACTCTTTATGTTCGTGTGTGTGTGTGTGTGTGTGTCTGTGTGTGTGTGTGTGTGTGTACGCGCGCGCTGCGAGAGAGAGAGAGAGAGAGAGAGAGAGAGAGAGAGAGAGAGAGAGAAAGGAAACCAGAGAGCGGGGCCCTTTTCATCCTCGCAGGTCTCCACCAAAGTCTTGGGTCCAAACGAAAAAAGTGGTACTTTGTGAGCTGGACGTTGAGCACCAGAGGCCCTAGATAGATAGATAGATAGATAGATAGATAGATAGATAGATAGATATATAGATAGATAGATAGATAGATAGATAGATAGATAGATAGGTAGGTAGATAGATAGATAGATAGATAGATAGATAGGTAGGTAGGTAGGTAGATAGATAGAGAGAGGAACGGGACGAAAGCAAGTGAACAAGACAAGCCTGCACACGTATTGTTTCGATACAATGATGCATACAATATTACACACCTCTCGCGGCTTGCCATCGTCTCCCGTGAACTTGAGCAGCAAGCTGAATAAAATACATATTCAAAATAAAATAACACAGTTTATCTGATGCATGTAAGCAGGTGATTTGTAGCGTCACTGTGTATGGGTATGTATGTCCTAATCAGTAATTCAAACCTATGTATGCATGCATGCAATAAATATTATATGTATTTCTAAAATTAATATTTATGAATGTAATGCCATGCATATTACTATTAATATGTATACCAATCGCTCCACTTCTTGCCAGACTCATATCTGAAGATTCCCTTTCTTTCCCAGATTCTCAGCTTGCCTGGTGGGATGGGCGGCAACGCCTCGTCGTCGCCAGTGCTTTGGCGATGATCTTTTAGCTCGTCTGGATTAGGGTTGGCTGGGTTGGCTGGGTTGGAATTGGCTGGGTTAGGGTTGGCTGGGTTGGCTGGGTTAGGGTTGGCTGGGTTGGCTGGGTTAGCCATAGGGTTGGCTGGGTTGACTGGGTTCGCTAGGTTAGGGTTGGCTGGGTTGGCTGGGTTAGGGTTGGCTGGGTTGGCTGGGTTAGGGTTGGCTGGGTTAGGGTTGGCTGGGTTGGCTGGGTTAGTGTTGGCTGGGTTGGCTGTGTTAGGGTTGGCTGGGTTGGCTGGGTTGGCTGGGTTAGGGTTGGCTGGGTTGGCTGGCTTGGCTGGCTTGCGAGATGCTTTCGAAGGCTTTTTTTGCACCGGTTTGGCTGGGTTGGCTGGGTTCAACTTGGCTGGGTTGGCTGGGTTAGGGTTGGCTGGGTTGGCTGGGTTGGCTTGGTTAGGGTTAGCTGGGTTGGCTGGGTTGGCTGGGTTGGCTGGCTTGTGCGGTGCTTTCGAAGGCTTTTTTGCACCGGTTTGGCTGGCTTAGGGGGAGGTTTTGGAACATCCAAAAATATGTAAACAGTAAACAGTAAATATAGTAGTTACAAGAAGAAGAAGAAGAAGAAGAAGAAGAAGAAGAAGAAGAAGAAGAAGAAGAAGAAGAAGAAGAAGAAGAAGAAGAAGAAGAAGAAGAAAAAGAAGAAGGAGAAAAAGAATAAATATATTGATTGATAGACAAATAGATTGATTGATATAGATAGATAGATAGATAGATAGATAGATAGATAGATAGATAGATAGATAGATAGATATAATATTACCAGCTGCAGGCTTCGCAGTCGCTGGGGTGCCTTTCGCATCTATGTATGTATGTAGACAGATAGACAGATAGATAGATAGATAGATAGATAGATAGATAGATAGATAGATAGATAGATAGATAGATAGATAGATATAGTATTACCAGCTGCAGGCTTCGCAGTCGCTGGGGTGCTTTTCACATCTATGTATGTATGTAGACAGATAGACAGATAGACAGATAGACAGATAGATAGATAGATAGATAGATAGATAGATAGATAGATAGATAGATAGATAAATAGCATGGAAATTCCATCCTTTTTTACTTTCTTTTTCGGAGCCGGAACGTCAGGTTGCAGGAAGGAGGTTTGCTTTCTGTTTCTTTTTGGGGCAGAGAAAGAGCTCCCCAGCGTATCATCCCACTCTTTCGCTTTTTCCTTGTCCAATATGCCACTCGACTTGCAGGAATAGAAGAAACCAGGTGCCAAAGTCGCAAGGTCTTACATGAGGAGAGAGGAGAGAGGAGAGAGGAGAGAGAGCGAGTGAGAGAGACCAGGGGAGAGAGAGAGAGAGAAAGAGAGAGAGAGAGAGGGATATATATATGTATATATGTATATTTTATATATATATATATATAGAGAGAGAGAGAGAGAGGTCTTCCCTTGAATAATAAGTATTCTAAATAAAATAATAATAATAATAATAATAATAGTGCTTCTCTGTCAATGGCTGATGCATTTCTGCACATGCGCCTCCATCGTCTCAACCGTGAGGGGAGTACGAAGAATTGACGATAAGCTCTAATGACACCCCCGCAAGGGCAGTTCCAACACTTCCAGACGGGCCGGTATGTTCAATGAAAATACTGGTCCAGAAATAGACCGGTATGTTCAATGAAAATACTGGTGGCACCGACGGGAATCGAACTGGCGACAGGGCCCAGATGGTAGAACTTGACCACTGGGCTATCACGGTGTCCAATAATAATAATAATAATAATAATAATAATAATAATAATAATAATAATAATAATAATAATAATAATAATAATAATAATAATAATAATAATAATAATAATAATAATAATAATAATAATAATAATAATAATAATAATAATAATAATAATAATAATAATAATAATAATAATAATAATAATAATAATAATAATAATAATAATAATAATAATAATAATAATAATAATAATAATAAGAAGAAGAAGAAGAGGAGCAGGAGGAGGAGATAGAGAGAGAGAGAGAGAGAGAGATAGAGAGAGAGAGGTCCTCCCTTGAATAATAAGTATTCTAAATAGAAGAAGAAGAAGAAGAAGAAGAAGAAGAAGAAGAAGAAGAAGAAGAAAAAGAAGAAAAAGAAGAAGAAGAAGAAGAAGAAGAAGAAGAAGAAGAAGAAGAAGAAGAAGAAGAAGAAGAGGAAGAAGAGGAAGAAGAGGCGAGAGAGAGACAGAGAGGAGATGAGAGAGAAGTGTGTGTGTCTGTGTGTGTGTTTGTGTGTGTGTGTGTGTATGTGTGTTTGTATTTTGTGTGTGTGTGTGTGTAAATGCGTGTGTGTGTGTGTGTATGTGTGTGTGTGTGTGTGTGTGTTTGTCTGTTTGTGTGTATGTATGTATGTATGTATGTATGTCAGCTACAAGACAAATTTTGTGCTGTTTTTTTTCAAAAAATAAGAACAACAACAAGAAAACAATACCATTCCACTTCAAGTGAGATGTTAGAAAGAGGTGGAAACATGAACACGTGAGCCAATTTCTTGTTTTGGCTTCGTGCACACTGCGCAAAGTATGGTGGCAAAATCAAGCAGCCTAACCAAGCCAAAAAGTCGTTTGTTAAGAAGCAGAAACAGAATGCTGGCGAATGAATTGCACAGAAAACCAAAGCTTACACATCAACATCAAATCACAAATGAATCTGCAAAGCAAATATCCAGCACCCTGACGAGGTCGATGCATAAATAAAAAAAAATCAAAAATTTCAGACCAAGATATGTGCTAAATTATCTTCTGTCAGAACGCTCAGCAGTAACAAAAACAAATACTATTCCACCTTAAGTTACGTGTTCAAAAGAG
This sequence comes from Paulinella micropora, assembly GCA_019918135.1. Classification (NCBI taxonomy): domain Eukaryota; phylum Cercozoa; class Imbricatea; order Euglyphida; family Paulinellidae; genus Paulinella; species Paulinella micropora. The sequence continues at coordinate 104,574 of WBZZ01006536.1, read as the reverse complement.
GTGGAAATATGTTTTGATGAGCCATCTCTTTTCCTTTTTAAGTGTATTTTCAGCACAAAAATGGTGTCCTCGACTTTCTTTTGCTCAACACCTTGCACCAGAAAATTTTCCAAAAAATGCTCACCGTTGCCTTTGGGCATACATTTTTGAACCTTTTGGGGTTGGCGTTGCCATCACAATTCAAAGCATTTTCTTTGAAACAACTTTAATCTCGTTCCAGTGTGGAGGGATACCAAAGAATGAAGTCTAAACCAGGTACCGACGCAAGTATTGCCAGAAGCATCCAGACTGTGCGGATGAATCGAAAGAGAGAATTATTCCTCACCATCAATGGTGAAGATGCCCAAGATAAAAAAAACTTCCGGCCCTTGTCCTCTGTCATCATTCATGACGAAGTACGCAAGAAATATGAATTGGAAGAGAAATTTATCCGCTTTGCATTGATTAGGTTCATATGTTGCGGGCGCAGAGGGCGCCCGTTTACGTGGGCTGGCTGCCCAAGGACAGCGGCGGCGGCTGCGGCGTCTTTGTGGATGCAGATGTGCTTCCAGTGGGCTTTCGACTAGGGGAGATGCGTTCCGGTGGAGTTCCCTTGCGGTCAGACACTACCGACGTTTTTTCTCAACATTTCACCATGAAAAACGATGGCACTTTTTCCTGCGGGATGCAACCGATCAGCACGATAAGCCAAAACAGCCGGAACTCGATGCATGTAATCAACAGCTCATGCAGTGGGTTCAATGGTGGTACTGCCAAGGCTTCGAACGCCAAGGTCAGCAAGGTCCAAAAGGTGGTGACTTTGACACGCGACGTTCGCAGAGGCAGTCAAATTTTCCTGAAGTACAAGAAGAACACTGACCTCGTCCTTACTACTGCCCCAAGCGAAGCATATCCAGATTGGATGCAGGAAGCGGCATTCAGGAGGCAGAATATTCCTGTCTGGATGATTGACAAGGAAGAAGGCATCCAGCTTTACTTTATCGTACCTCCGCGCGAATATCTTTTGCCTCTCAAATCAGTTTCATTCCATTTACAAGAGAAGCAGGACATGATTCGCAATTTAAGTTGTTCGCTACTACTACCACTGGTATGCCGCAACTACAACGGTCGTATTCTATCACAGACAAACAGAGCAACTCCTTCTGGATAGTGTCTGCGATGATCTTTTTCCATCCAGCTCGCTCAGCAGGACCGCCTCTGATGTTACAGTCCTTGCCGGTGGAACATCTAACTTCAGCGACACGCTCAACAGGACAGCATCTGATGTTACAGTCAGTGTCGGTGAAATATGTAGCGTCAGCAACACGGTCCCAGTTTGTTTTCGTGAATGGTCATGTACAATATATTATATTTTGTAGGATAGTGGAGCTGAGCCTCTTACTGATCCCCGCAGCGCTCAGATTCTGACAGACTTGGTGTCTGAAGAGGAAGATGACATTGAAGAGGTAGTAATAGTATCACTCTGTCGTTATGATATAATGATTGTGTTTTGAAGGGCCCTGATGCTAGGCTAGTGTACACACCGTTATCTGCACCTAAGGACAATGGATGTGGGTGAACGCATCCGCCAGCTGGCAGACCTGGCCGCGAGTGCATTGGAGTCTCCCATGGTTTCCTATACCCTCTACCCTCCTCACCAACGACTGCATTACTCCGTCTCACTTTAGCTTACATTGAGTTAATCAGAGTACACACTCGCCCACGTGCATAATGTTGTTCAGGCTGACAGTCATGAGGAAGCCCCAACACCAGGCTTTCAGGAGGAAGCGCGACACTCTCGATACAATCTCCAGGAAGTAATGGACTCAGTGGCGCCATTGTACGTCAGCATGGGACTGGCTGCGCCTACCGTCGTGCGCTCTCGTGTGGATCCTAACCGCCCATACTGCATGAAGAAGAGGAAGCCAGCGGCCGGTCCCTTACTTCAGCGACCTGAGGCCATGAAGAAGTGGCTGGGTATGACATTTGGAGAGCTTGATGCTATTGCCAGAGCGCCATGCTGTCTCAAGTGGAAGTGCTACTCTTTCATCCAAACCTGTGATGTGATGGAAAAGCGTGCGAAGATATGCTCTCTTTCCTTGCGTGAAGTATACACTTGGATTTCCATCCAACTTGAGGCTATGGAACAGTATGATGGGTCCACCCAATATTTTTATCAGACGGAACAGGTATGCAAGGTCGCATGGCAACGGATTTATGGCATCTCCGACAAGGTTTTGGCAAGAGCAAGGAATCTTTGGGCCAACAACAACAAAATTTTTGTGAAGTCATCTTCTATGCATCCTCATGTCGCGGACATGTGTGTCGTCTTGCTTTGCGAGAGATTCTCACTCGATCCGGAAATAATGTCGACCGGTAAATGGAAGCTGCAGGAGATGGCGCAGGACGCGCGCGTGCAGCAGTACGTCCGGGAGCATTGGCGTGAGGCTTATTTGATTCATGGATCGCAGGCAGATCCCGATCTTCCACCAACCGACGCCACCATCAACAAGGCGTGGAGACTTCACTTCAAGAACGTGGAGTTTGTTCGAGGTATTACTATCAAAATTTGATTCATGTCAATCTGCTGTGTACAGTGAGTAATCTTTATATACTGTTTTGTTTAGAGGGAGACTTTTCCAAGGATGACATCTGCATTGCACTTGTCTCTGAGCATGCCAAGGGCTTCAAGAGCGAGGCGGAGGCGCAGGATTGGCGCCGCCGCAGCCAGTTTCATCACAAGGTCTGCTATCTATCAGCCTCTATCCTCAACTTGAACAGATCATTGAACTGTGCGCTGTAGCTTCATCGCACCTGCAGAGTGGAGGCCATGAAGAGGAAGATCGTTTTTCACTAGTCATTTCTACCGACATGAAGCCGCCAGTCGTCATCCCTTCCTGCCGTCGTGCGGCAAAGGGATTTCAAAGGGAAGAGGGTTTTTCGTCTGTGTGTGGGGATGACAACTGTCCACACCAATGACCACCATTTTATTTTCACCTATCTCGAGGGCGCCGTCGAAAAAGGCGTCAACAGTAACATCGCGATGTTGGCTGCCATCATCCACTGGGCGCTGTGGCAGCCGAGGACCATGCAAGCGTGGCAGCTTAACATCGAGTACGATGGTGCAGGATACCGCCAGGCACATGTTGGGATTTGGAGCTCATATCATGGACAGGGACGTTTTCGGACAGGTACTTACACTCATAAACGCAGGTACATACATACATATATATAATACATACATGGTACAGGTGGAGCATAATCGAATAGTCAAGGGTCAGCCATGATGGTGACGATCAAGGCTTCAGGGTGATGCAAGTCGGGACCAACTCTACGTTCCTGACCACCAATATCGCCCAGGCCCTGTGCAAGCTCATTTTGGCTTTCAAAACCAAGAGGGAGCGTTACATCATTCTGCTTCTTACCTGCAATTACGACTGGTCGACCTGGCTAACCCCGTGCATGAACCCCAACATCCGCAACTACTCCAGGTATAATAACAATGTATGTATACCTTTTTCACATACTATGTGAACTATGTATGTAATGTGTATGCAGGCCTCTGGCATGGCGCACTCGCAAACGAGACCCCGGCGAGCTTCCGACCTCGGAGGTCTAGACGTGGGGCGGAGCGCAGCAGGAGTGGCACGGGGAGAACGACGATCCAGATGGAGCTCCTATCAAGCTCTTCATCAAACGCCCAGGTAATACAGCAAATCTGCTTTGCATATGTGCGTTTGGGAGAGCTTTGCATTGTTTAATAATATTACTTTGTGTTTGGGTGTGGTTTACAGAGGGAGAGCTGCCTCAGAGGTTGCCTACTGGCGCTTTTGTTAGCCAGCGGGTCAAGAAAGATATTCGATCTCTCAGCAAGTATCTATCGCCCCAGGAGCGGGAGTGGATAGAAGAAATGCTGCGCGACAGAAACCTGACACGATTGGAGTTCGACGGTGGATACGGCGAAGGTGGGCTTCCAGGAAGACCAGCGCACATGGAGTGTGTGGATGGCTCAGGCAAGCTTTGGCGCATCGACCTGCGCGTAATCGACTTCCTGCCAATCAATTGGTTGGAATTGCCCCATAACCGAGCAGAAAAGATGCAGGCGCTGACTTATCTCACCAAAGAAGAGTTATACAACCTGCCGCGCACTTACTTCTGTAACGACAGAGCTGACAAGGGAGGAGAGACTAGCGCAAGAAATTGCGTTCTCGAGCTCAGCCGCACCCTGGAAGAAGATTGCTCACCTACTTCGAGTGTCCTGACAAGGAAGCATTCGCTGCGAAGCACATGGTCGTCAAGGAGCTCAAGCTGTGGCTTCGCCAACATGGAGTCTCAACTCAGAACAAAGAGCGGAAGCAATTTGTGAAGAAAGTACTCGTAGATTTAGCATGGCAACATCATCAGGTACATATAATTTGTACATTTATGTATGCAATGTAACAATGCCTACCTACCTGCCAACACTATACATCCTTTTTCATTTAATAAATTTGTATGCAGGTGTGTTCTTGCGGGCTGGAAGAGTCACATGACTAGGGAGAAATGAAAGCCTACGTGCCCGCCGATGAGGCAGACGTAGAGCAGCAGCGCGATGGTATCTATTAACTCATATTTTGAGTCTTGATGATTTGCGAGTCAAGTCGAAATTTGTTATGTTTTTCTATGTAGCTTCAGCTCCAGTGAGGGGTCGAAACCGACGACAACGGCGAGGACGTCGCCGTGGACGCCGCGCTGCTGCCTCACGCAGGCGCCCCGCCCGTTCTCTTCAGGAGCATGACGATGAAGCACAGCCAGACTCTCAAGTACACGCGCCTGCTGCCACTCAGTCAGAGTCGGACTCTGACAGTTCCTACAGAGAGTCTGACGGTAATTTATCTTCTTTCGCATGCTAGTAATAATATTAATCCATATTATAATATAATTCTGAAGCCGACTCTGGTCCTGTTGTAGGTGCAGGTCCAGAGGAAGTCAGCGACTCCTCCCCCCCTCCCCCCCCCCCCCCGATTCCGACATAGACTCGGATGGTAATTTATAAGTCTTTTGCATGTATATGTCCAAATTATTAATTATTAGTAGTAATCAATATAATATAATAAATACTGTACGTAGGTAAAGCCGACTCCTGTCCAGGACCTGCTGTTCGCGGGCGTGGGCGCCGGGCTGTAGGTGCTAGGAGAGGCCGCGGATCCAGAGGGCGAAAGCGACTGCCCAGTGCCGCGGACGAAGGGAGCCAACCACCCGCCTGCCGCCAGCGAGGTGACGAACAGAAAGGTCCAGATTCAGATCCATGCTGGACATATGCAGTTAGAGCCAGATAATCACAGGTGCGAGCTATGCAAATGGCCAGATTACGATGACGTGGCTTCTGACACGAATTCCGTGTGAAGTCAACGCGGAAATATTTCAGTCTGAGGCACATGCAGATGTTCACCTGCTTGTCGCTCATGTCTAAGTTCTTACTAATTTTGATTTGGATTTGCATTAATTAGACTGCGCTCAGCGCTACTCTTCCCCTTCGAACCCCCCCCCCCCCCCTGTCACAGCAGTCGGTGACAAAGTTGGTAATCCCTTACGAAGTTGCTAGTCAAGCCATTGTCAGTGATTTCAATTTATGTTACTAGTAAAATAGGAATTATTGAACTCACAGATATTGGCTTGATTTAATTTGTGGAAGCATATTGTGTTCCCACAGTTTTCGTTCGTCTAGCTCCTCCCCTCCCCCCCCCCCCCCGCCTGGGCCTGGCTTGTCAGCGGACCTTAAGACACCCCCGCCCCAGGCTGTAAACGAAGCGTGAAATAAAATGAAAGCAGAGCAAATTGTATTAATGCTATTACCAGCAAAATATGCATAAAACTAGCGTGGGAGTGTGATAAAAAATGATAGAAAAATATGCTTTTAGATCGGTTCCAGCCCAAGTCCAGCCAGCTCCGGAGGTGAAGTCAAACAGCTTTCTCATTAATAAAAACATGTTTTATTATCACTTTAATACATTCTAGAACAAGGGGATCGATTTCCCATCATTTCCTGATTTTTTAAAAAATTACGTCCTGACATAGAAAATTTTCGGAAAAAGGGGGATCCCCTAGTTCGTCGATTCATATCCATTGTTATACCAGACACACTACATTTCTTCATCAGGGTACAGAACCGGTTACTAAACCATGCCATCCACGAGGCCTTACATGGGTCCATTTGGGCCCAGGCTCGTCATGACCCTGAGTTGAAGAAGAAGATAGAGTGGGGACAAGAGAAACACTTGGAGGTGTTGGAGAGAATAAGAGGGGAGCTGAAGAGAGGGGGGGGGGGGTGTACTGGTGGTTTGGGGCGAAGGGTATGGAAGACAAAGAGTGCACATGCAACTTTAAGTGGAAAGAACTTAATGGTTGCATTGCAAGGAAGTTGGCGGAGAAGGTGAAGGAGTATAGCATAAACTTGGGAATGATAGTGGAAGGTGAGAAGTATTCAAAGAGAGGAGAGGAGTTGCGGAAGCTGTGGGTAAAGTGGCACACGTTGTGGTTAGGGCTTCATAAATCGGAGAGGGAGGAGGTGGTGCACATACTCAAACATCAAAAAGCCATGCGCAGATTCTTTCATCACGCCACCTTTCCACGGGGCCGGGCGCCGGATGACATAGACGCAGAGTTACCGGCAGATAGGGCAGCTAGACTGCCAATTTTATCACCTGCTTTCATAACTATCTATGTTCACATTTTTATTAATCATGCTTTTGAGCTGCTGCTTCTTACCCCTAACCTCTCCCTTTCCTACTTTAACACACAAGGCATAGAGTTATACAACGGCAAGCATAAGCGAGCTCACTTCATGTGCTCGAGCCGACGCTGGACAGATGATGTCGAGTGTATGCTCCAGCACTGGAGAGCTTGTCTTAACCCTATGCGAGATGTGTGGGAGGAGAGTAAGAAGTGGGCGAGGTGTGAGGTAGGGTGCGGTGCTAGGTACAGGGTGAGTTGGAGGGTTTGGAAACAAAAGCATGAGAGTATTTGCATGGGGGTGAATGATTTGGAGTATGGGAGGTGAGATGAGATTTGCCCCGGTGATGTGGACGCTTGGCTTGATGAACTGAGCCAACCGGAGCCATCAGTTTTTACCGGACGCGTGCAAACTGCCTTCTCGCTCCTTCTCCTCCTTTTCCTCTTTCTTCTTCTGCTTCTTCTCCTCTTCCTCTTTCTTCTTCTGCTTCTTCTTCTCAGCCTTCTCCTTCTTCTTCGAAGAGGAAGAAGAAAGGAGGAAGGGGAAACAAGCAGAAGAAGAAACAGAAGCGTGTAGATGATGACGACGAGTGGATTCATCGTACCGCTCCGCGTCTGGGCGGTGGATCGTAAGACGGTAAATATTAATACATAAAAAAAAAAAAAAAAAAAAAAAAAAAAAAAAAAAAAAAAAAACATGTTTTATGCTTCAACAAGATCGTAGACATGCTGAATAAGCTGCCGGTAATATTATTTTATTAATACAGCAAGTGGTGTGTGAGTATGTATAACAACTACATGCATTATTTCTAATCATGTGTGAGATTATTTCTAAACTAGTCAAGTTCAGTGCACTATGAAAATCATGTTTCAAAACCGCATGTTTCAAAACCGGTTTTCTGCGAAAATCATGTTTCAAAACCTGTTTTCTGCTTCAACAAGTTAGTAGACATGCTGAATAAGCTGTTGGTAATATTATTTCATTAATATAACAAGTGGTGTGTAAACATTGAAATAACAACTACATGCATTATTTCTAATCATGTGTGGGATTTTTCCTAAAGTAGTGAAGTTCACTACTAACGTCCACCCAGACGTAATTATGAATTATGTCATGTCCAAAGCAAGAAAATGCTGAATTATGTCATGTCCAAGGATACAACAACCTTGGCAGACAGGAAACGAGATACAAAACAACGGGTGTTAAACGAAAATGATTATACTGCTGTCGTTGGAAATGGGCACCCAAGGTTTGCTGCACAGTAAAAGGCACTTTGTTTGTTTTTGGATCGAAACCGGTAAAGCAGTAAATAATGTCTTCGACGTCCACCCAGACTTCCTCCCACTTTCTTGTCCAAGTGGTATCCAGTTTCCAAATCTTATCTTTGAGCTTTGTGTTTACCCTCTTGGATGGGAAATGCTTTTTCTGTAAACTACCGCCACCCCACACATCAGAATTGAAGGACAAGAAGGAAAAGAGCAACACGCACACACAAGATATGTCTGCTCCCCCTCGTGCCCCTCGATCTACTCCTTTTATTCCTCTCCTGAAAGACAACCGCTTCGTCAATTCTCTTGACATGGTGGGCGACCCCATACCTCTTGGGGTAATATACCCTATGAAGGAGGGATGGGGGGCTTCGTCGTGTCAAGGGAGGATACAGGAAGGTCCTAGTGAAGTCCCGGAATTCTATTTATTTTCACTTACGTGAGGACGATGGACCATTGCTCAATCTGTGGGCACACCCCATCAGGGGAAGTGCGACCATTGTTTCAAATTCGAAACAATGTGAAGGGTTTAACGAAAACAATGCACGTTGTTCATGGAAACTAGGGGCCGCCCGGGGGAAAACCAGATCTGGTGGCGAATGTGCCCAGAGGATGGAAAAACGGGGTTGTGATTTTTGTTCCCACCATATCAGCTGTGAGCGAAATAGGGAAAACTTATTAGCAGTAGTTAGGGCACAGCTGAATGCGGGGGGTACAACATGGCACTCTGGATTAATGGTAGCCCTTATGGACTGGATTACACGTCAGTGGATTAGGACAGAGATAATATTCCCCCCCCCCCCCCACTCAGTCTGATCCTATCACGAACTGGATTTGTCCTACCTGTAATGATCAGTTTCTCTCTCAAAACAGCCTTGACCTCCATCTCATTTGCGGACGGAGGACGTCATCTTCCTCATACATATCACTACCCAGACATGGCTCTTCTCATAGCTCTAGCGCTTCATCATCTTCTTTCACAAGACATACTCTCCCTACTTCAACTGTACAACGTTCTGACTCAAACATTGAAACGAGTAAGAACGTTGAGGCTGCAGTAGGGGGAAACAACCAAAGAAGAGAGAGAGAGGTGAGGGAGAGGCGATGACAGACGAAGACGATGATGAAACCATCTCTTATGCTACTCCTCAAAAGTCTTCCTCTTCTTGTCTTGCATCATCTGTACAATGCTCAAACTCTAAGAAAGAGATAAGTAAGAGCGTTGAGGATGAGACAGGGGGAGAAGAGGGGGAGAACAAAAGAGCACGCCCATTTTCTGTTCGTCGTATCACGCATTCCCCTTCACCACGCCTTGCACCTAGCGAGTTGTATGAAGGGAGGGAGAGAGAGTTAGAGAGAGAGATAGGATTAGGAGAGACCCCACAGTCGCATGGAGATGGGATGAGGGGAAGATGGTGATAACAGGGGTAAATGGAGAAATACCATCTATTGGAGAGATACACAGACTGTTCGGTGCGTTAGCAGAGGGTGCTAGAGTGATAGAGGTGAGGGATTCTCTTATTACCGGAAGAGGCGGGGAAGTTAACGAGTTCTATCTTGAGCTCTACATGGATAATATATATTATTGAAAGTTTCGTTATTTTCATGGCCCACAAATGGAACAATCCTTTTGCGAGGGGGCTCGTTGCGGCATTTCCTCATCTAAGAACTCGATTACTGGAATACCGGGAATATCTGCAAAGGATAGGGATAGGGGCAGAACGTACAAGATATCACTCCATCAAGACCTAGCACATTATCCAATCCCACCTCAAACATCTCACCCCCATCTGAGAAAGATTGCGCCATAATGATGCATGAGAGCGAGGGAGATGAGGGAGAGACACCAGAAAAGACTATGGCGGGGATGGTTTGGGTAGACGATAGTGGGGCTAGTGGGTCCCAATCACCCCATAAGGATGTATTCGTGAGGTTGAAGCATAACCCTCCAAAGTTCAAAATTGCGAAAGGGAGTATTAAGACGGAGTACAAAGGGAAAGTCTTAATGCAACTTTCTGGAGCAAACGGAGAACCGATTCAGGTGTATGATTCACACACGACATACAACCCTCATTTGAGTTACGGTTTAGTCGCCACTTCGGCTTGGTTGAAACAAGGACTGGCGGTAGTCCATCAAAACAACCAAGTGCTTGCGATCAAGTCCCCAATCCATATCGATGAGGAACCGATTGTCGCTAGGGCAGATCTTTGCCCAACAACCTGTTCGTCTTTGATCCCCCGGGAATGCCCCCTCTACCCAAATCAACGATTCGAACCAGTCCCTCTCGAAAAGCAGAATGTGAAGGTAGAGAAAGAGGGATCATCGTCCTCCACTGTCACATTCTGACTTCCCCCTCGCCGTCCTACACAACCAACAACCCTTCCCGTGTACAATCATGCATGTTGCAATGATGTCCCATGTTTATGTAATCATATGTCCCGTTGTCTTGCGAAACAAATGGAGAAGGGTGAGAATTATTCACAGAGTTTGGTTTGTTGCTTGGTCATGCCAAATGATGTATGTTCGCACACCTCACGAACTCAAAAACATGATGTTGGTTGCCAAATGTCAAAAGCGTTGAATCCTGTTGTCCGACCCACACATAGTGAGCATATACACGCCACCGTCTTCCACCGAATGTGTAAGCATAGAGGGGTAAAGGCTATGGAAAGAATGGCTCACTATATGGGGGTGAAGATAGTAGGGGTAGGATGGCGAGAAAGGATTATGAAGTGTGAGTACTGCTTAAGGAATAGGATAAAGAGAGCACCTCATTTCCACAAAAACCATCACATTGTTGAACGTCATTCCGGGGTTCATATTTCAATGGACACACAAGGATGGTGGAATACGATATCATGGGATGGTAAGCGATACAAATTTACGGTCAAATGTCTCGCTTCAAATTTCGAGCTCGACTATTATTTACGTCATAAGAATGAATTTTTTCCGTGTTTTACTAAGGCTGTTGCTTTCTTTGAAAGACATACAAACCGGAAAGTCAAATTTATTACCTGTGACCAAGAATATGGTCGATATGATACCTTTCAGGATTGGGTTAATGTTAATCAGCCTATCTTAATTGAGGCTCCAACCGCGGAGAAACAGGCAGTCTCAAAGATAGAGAGGTCCCACCAAACCAACGGTGGGCCTTCAAGGGCGATGCTCAGCGATGCTGAGCTCCCTCCAAAGTTTTGGGCGGTTTAATGGAAAGAAACGCCACTTATATTAACAACCTCCTCCCGATAGTCAAAGGACCCTTTAAGGGTAAGTCCCCTTTCGAAGTCATTCACCGCCGGAAACCATACCTACATCACCTTCGACCCACTGGGTGTGCTGCAGTGATGAAGGTTAAGGCTCAGCGGGGGAAAGGCGAGAGAGGAAAGAAATTTATCTTTTTAGGTTACGAACGTAATACCGGGTATTATCGTGTTTATGATCCAGTCGCGCGCATAATACACGGTAATGTCAGGGATGTTATGTTCGATGTATGGAGACTGGGCAAGCGAGAGGCCTCCAAAGACCTCGAAGGAACAGCAGAGGAGGGTATGTTTTCGGTCGGATGGAAATCGCCCCCAGTTAACACACCACCAAAAGAGAATGTTAGCTTCAAGAGTGGGCTAAATCCACTTATGAAGGTAAGTGGGATTCTACTTTGCGGAAGGGAGTTACTCTTGCCCCGACTGCCCCGGTTGTCAGGAGAAATAAACGGTTCCCAGCCCACCACGTTAAGTTTGATGATAGCGTTACGGAGAAAATAATAGATTCTGAGATCTTAAAGTACGAGATTTCAGGGGGAGCAGCCCCCCCCTTCTCTTGTACCGCAGGCTATTATTGAACCGGCACGCCACGACCCCAATGTAACCAGTGAATTCGGCCATGTCGAGGGGGAGAGAGTTAGGATAGCTGCGGAAAGGACAAACATCCCCCGGGATGGAGGTCTTATGAGCAAGGAAACATTTCTCAGGAGAACGTAATCCACGGGAGAACCAGAAATAAACACATCTCTGTCTGTGCGAAAGAAGAGAGAATCAAGTATTGTCTGGTCACCGAGCAAATTCCGGATTTTCCCGTCGTGCAGAAGCCGAAAGATAGAAGACAGGCAAGAGAGACAGAAGTCAGACAGCAAGAGGAGCTCAAAGCTTTTGAATGTTGAGAAAAGAGCGAGGCGAGAAAGTCAGGCACTCCCATTATTCCTCAAAAATGGATAGACACTGTTAAGCAACAGGGAACGAGCGACGAATATCATAAAGCTAGAATCACCCTAAGGGGGGCTCCTGAAAGCGGGATTAAATTTGGGATTGCAATATGATCCCAAACGCACATACTCACCTACCGCTCACCATCTCACTATCCTTCTTATCCAATGCTACCTGCTTCGGAATAGACTTGTGGTTAATTGACTTCACCACCGCATACTTACATGCCAAAATGCCTTATGACATCTATGTAAACCCCCCCCCCCCCCCCCCCCGGTTTTGAGAGAGAAGGTTTTGTTTGGCTCCTCCGGAAGGCCCTTTATGGTCATCCTGAGGCGGGAAGATTATGGTATGATTTGATGTTAAAGGAGTTAGTCGGAAAGCAAGCTTTTATTACTTTCTCCCTTGACCGGGCTTCTTTCATCAAACATGCCAAGGATCCCATAAGTACGCAGCTTCTCTCTTTTCATGTGGATAGTCTGCAAGCTGCTGATGAATCCAAACAATAAGTCTTGTAGAGAGCATGAAGAAGCATGGTTTCAGGTGCAAACTTAGGGAAAGCCACGGAATTCAAGAACATTCAGATTGTCCAATCTGAGAAAGGGATTTTACTGCATCAACGAAAATATGAACTTCTCATTTTAGATGAGTTAGATTATATGAAGGAAGAGCCCGCTAAAACCCCCTTCACCTCAGAAAACCCTGCCCCCCTGAAAGTTGGTCACCGTCTGCTCAAATATGACCTTAGATGTTTGATTGGCATGCTTATCTTCCTTGCTGTTCACACCCGACCTCTCTTGATCTATCCTTTGAGTATAGCTGCAAAACACCAAGTCCCATCCCCTGAAATATCTTATGCCATGGTTCACCGTATGTTTCTATGGTTACTGACCCCGAGAGCCCTATATTTCAAACGGGGTGATAGGAGGTTAGTCAAGATGTTGACTGAAGGGTTCTTTGTCCCCAAACCCCCTAAATCATGGAGACCGGCCGAAGGACCATCGGCCGCAGAAAAAGCACTTGAGCTTTACTCATGTGAAGCCACAGAAGTCAATGCTTTCAATGTCCCCGTTATCGCCAATGTCACAAAACTGATAGACGAACACCCCCTCGTGGGATACGTCGACTCAGACTTTGCCGGAGAAAAGGCTACAAGGAAGTCCCGTTCTGGGTATATCTTCCTCTTCAACGGGGCACCGGTGGCATGGTTCTCTAAACTTCAAACTGTTATAGCTCAATCTACCCTTGAGTCGGAGACCGTATCCGCTAACGAAGCAGTAAGGGAGTTGCTTGCTTTAAGACAGTCTCTCCGTGACATCGGTTTCCCATAAGAGGTTTCACCCCCTTGTTCGAGGACAATGAGAAGACTATCATCCTCTCAGAAAGGGGGTTAGGGGAGTCCAGAACCAAACATATCGATGTCAGGTACCACCTGCTCGAAAAGTTGGTTAAGAAGGGAGTTGTCAAGTTGTTCCGGGTACCGACGGAGGAAAACATCGCGGATTTATTTACCAAAATAAATTTCACGTACGAGAAATTCAATTACCTGGCTGACCAAATCTCGGTGAAGTTGGTGAAAGAATTTCTCGCAAAGTTTGGTGTTAAAGTTGCGTTGTAAGTACCGGGTATTTCCCGCATAAATATTCACGCTATGATCATTTATAATTATATTCTCAGAAGCGGACTGTATTAATTTTCGTATATTATATTTCTCGCATACTGTACATCGAGGGGAGTGATATAGGTGATTTGAGCGGGTGGACCCATGTTACCAGTGCTGTTGCAAGTGCTGCCGACCCTCAACATCGAGAAGTTTGAGGCGCGGTAGCAGATGCGGGTCAGAGACCCGGGAAAACATGGAGAAAGGAAACGGCGAAGGGAGCATGACATGCCTGGACTTTCACCTTTCTCTTCCCTCCCTCCCCCCCCCCCCCCCGTTAAGTTGTAATAACCATTCAGTTGCATAATTTTACAAAGTTGAGGGGGAGGATGAGAAGCTCCGCGACGAAGATCGATTCGGGCCCCGGAAACTTGCTAAGTATGTGCGTGTTCCCGTGCTGGCGTAAGCTCGGGAACACGCACTACCTTATAGATAGTATTGCTTAAATGCTATAAGCCTTTTTGTAACCACACTATATACATAAAAAATCGATAAGAGACCAACTTGGGGGTGGAGTGGTAGACGAAGGGCGATTGATCAGACTATATGTCTTGATAGGCCCCGGGCATCTACCCGACCCCCAGACCCGCTGATAATTACAGATATTTGTATTTGTGATATATATCATATTACTTTTGTTACTTTTATATACCCCCTTACGGAAAGCGCTTCCAAATTTTAGTTTTCATATTATGATCATGTGTGAATATATATTATATATACACATATTTATTTTTCACATATTTATCACATATTTATGTTATTAATTCTTTTGAAGTTCAAGTAGTATTATCATATCTCTGTATTCTTATATGATCCATATCATACGGTATGTAATTTCCACATACTTCTCTTACTCATTTGTGAGATAGGGAGAGTAGGGCATTAATCTTCTTCTCGTTGCGTAGGCACGAATATATCACAGGTCCGGTGCCTTGTACGTACTCTAGTCGATACGTACTCGCTGTGGATAGGAGGGTAGCCAACCCCAATATTACTTCTCGGAGAGAGTGAGGGTAAGAGAATATGTTTTGAGTTTGTGTTTTCTAATGTTTCACAAAATAGCAATAGGAGACGTAACTTAATTAGGAACGGCAGTGACTTAATATTAATTTACTTTGTTGCAGGGGGAGTGTTGGAACTAATAATTAATTAATAGTTATGGACCGGCCGTATCGGAGTAAAGGTGTCGTTAGAGCCATTACTTATGATCCGGCCAGTCAAGTTACGTTGCGCGTCTGTTGGCGCCTTTTCTCATTAAAGTTGTTGCAGTATGTTGAGAGTGTAGTTGCTATCATAGTGTCTATGTGCATATGCCTGGATGCTATGTGGCAACAGTAAATACAGGACTTCCGGAGCTGAAAAAATAATAAAATAAAAAAATTATTAATAATATTGATACATATTAACTTTTAACTATGTAAAAAAAGCGTCATTTCACAAATATCAGTGGGTGGGCCGTAAGGGAGACTGAAAAGTGAACGCTGCAGTGTTAATTACGGTAATAAATTAAGCGGGAACTATTGTTCCCGCTCCAAAATTTTGAACATTACAAAGACAACCCCTTCACCCTCAGATTTGATTTTTCGCTCTAGCACAAAAGTGCTTAGAGCAAATTTTACGGTTGTTCTTTGAATTTGGGAAATCGAGATGTCAGCTGCAGCTGGACAAAGGACCCCAAGGCCTACTAGGAAGCGCAGAGCTCAACAGGGTGATGACGACAACAAGACAAGCGCAGCCAGCAGCAGCAGCGGCAACAACGGAGGCGGCCCTGCATTCGGTGGGGGAAACGTGACTACTTCAACTACTTTTGCTGCTACATCGAGTACTAGTCTGCCGGCCACTGGGCTTCCCGCGACTGGCTCGAGCGGTGCTGGAGCAGGTGGAAGCACTGGTAACACCCCACCATCTGCATCTGCTTCACCACTCAACCCTGTCAACCTATTTGGAGCACCATCGCTACACCAGCAGCAGATCGTGATAGTGCAAGGTACGACGACGACTACGACGACGGCTGCCACTATTCCACCTCGCGATCGCACCGACACCAGCGGCCACCACTCCACTGGGCTGGACGCAAGTACGATGGCAAGCATTGGAGATATGCTGCGCAACGCACTTAGGGAGGAGACGCGGGCGGTCACTGGTGACTTCGCGAGGCTGACTGACAAGGTGCAGGGGATGATCCAAGCTACCAAGCAGGAATCGAGCCAGCGCGACTCGAAGCTGATCGACAAGCCATCACACCGCCGTTACTTCGTCGTGGCGAAGATAATTTTGCAGATTCTGGAGAGCAACACATATGTGCGAAACAACGAGAAGTTGGCGGACGCTATCTCTATGGCGAACGCGCTGGCCACACTGGCTATGGATATGGGTGGCCCAAACCCAATACAGGTGGAAGACGCCGAGGCCAAGATGCTACTGGTGGGTAAAAAGCTAGTGATTGCGGACGAAGTGGCCCCGTACCTGGAGCCGATTCGCCCTACTACGACCAACTCGAGGGCGACCGACCCGCGTATACGTGGTGGACGTCAGAACCGTGGGGCATGCCATATCTGCGGATCCAACCAGCATTGGGCGAGAAGCTGCCCTCAGGGTTCGTACGGCGCGAACACTGCACAAGGGCAGAACCAGCAGCAGCATGGCCAACAGCAGCAACCGCTGGCGTGGCAAAGTGTCCCCGGTTTCATGCCTCCGCAGCAAGGAGCAGCACCAGGGCCGCAAATCCAGTACGTGGCCCAACCTACACAAGGCATCATCACGCTTGCGCCCGCCATGCAGACCGCATACACCGCACAGCCCGCACGTACAGCCGTCATTTGCACTCACTGCAACAAACGCGGCCACACCGCCGAGCACTGCTGGACTTTGAATCCGAGCCTGCGCCCACAGCGTTCTAGCAACTGAGCTGTTACAGCCAATCGAAAGTAAAATTGTCAGACGACGCTTCACGCGCATGACCGGCACTACACAGCGCAACACGCGCATGATTTGCATCACGCTGTCACTGACTTAGGCTCGTTTTGTTATGTCATTAAATAGATTTTATTTATTTCATTTGTTTATTTTATTATATTATTATTATTATTATTATTATTATTATTATTATTATTATTATTATTATTATTATTTTTCTTTCTCAAATTTGGTTCGGCAACACGCCCCGGCATTTTACTATATTCCCTTAAAGATGGTACTTGTCACACGGCATCACGCCCCGATAGAATTAATACTATTGCGTCCGGCAAACGCTTCTATTTTCATACTTCATCGCGTGATTTATTAATAGTACTGATTCGCGATCTTGCTGTGTTATGATAGACAGCAACGGGTCCTCTTGCAAGGAAAGATTTCTGACTTCCTCCCTCACAAGGCACCGAAGTCCAAAGTATTTAAAGACTACTCTCAGGACATGGTGTGTGTATGGTGCAAGAAGATTGGTCATCTGGCATATTTTTGCCCATCAAGGCAGACAGTGCCGACACCAGCGGAGGATGTATCATACGTATCCTGGCTTCTGACAACACCACAAGTAGCTGTCGAACAGTATAGCTCGGGCTCGTTAGAGGAGGTCAAGCAGAAGATCTTGATGATGGGTGAGACATACAATAGAGGCAACCCGTGGGCAGACTCAAAGGAACCGGCACATGCAGTCAAGGCAAGGCTTGGGTTCTGGAAGGCAATAGGGGCGGACGCAGTGGTGCTATCATGGCTCGCATATGGTGTAGAACTCAGATTTGAGCGTGAGCCTCCAGCGACCGATTTTATGAACCACCCAAGTTACTTCGAGAACATTGCATTCGTCGACGACCAAATTGACGACATGCTTACCCGTGGAGACGCGGTAGAAGTGAAGAGGGAGGAATGCATCATGATCGAGCCTCTTCAAGTGCTGGCTGACCCAGCGGGAGTCAAGAAGACGAAGCTGTGCATTGACAAACGGTTCAGTAATTCCTTCCAAGCCAAGGCTCCTTTCACAATGGAGACGCTGGAAAAGGACATTCAGATGGTACTCGACGGAGACAGCGGCACAAAGATGTTCGTGGTGGATCTGCAACGCGCGTTTTATTCCATTCCGCTTGCTAGGAAAAGTACACCATACTCTGCCTTCAGACACAGGAGCAAAACCTATCAGAACAAGACGCTACTATATGGGTTCTGTTCTGCGCCGTTTTGGTTTGGGAAGATCATGAGGGTCGTCGTGAAGCTGATAAGGACCTTGAACTTGCCATCCATGCAATATGCAGACGACTTCCTATTCGCTGTCAAATTCCTACGCACCAACGATGGCATACCTACGTTCATCAAGACGCTGTTTGCCTACCTTGGTCTTCCCACTTCCGAGAAGACGCAGTGGGAACCCTTGGACGAGGTACAATACTTGGGATACGTCATCAACAGCAAGGACTTGTGGATGGGAGTGCCGAACGACAAGAGGGAAAGACTACTCAAGTCTATCCTCCAGCTCCTGGCGGACGTGCATTCCGCACAAGGGGCTTCGGTCCAGCAACTGCACTCAACTGCATCTTCGTTGATCAGTCTCAAGCTGGCGCTCTCCAACGCACAGCTGATGACTCGAGAAATGATGGCGACTGTCAACGCAGCCAACAGAATCGATAGGAGAAGCGTCACTACACAGAGCGGGTCAGAACTAAGCCAAGAACTGCAGTACTGGCTTCACATCCTGAGGGATCCGGCCAAATGCAGACGTGCAATATTTCAACCTCGACAGGACGTCGAGTTGAGGGTGGATGCAGGCGAGTTCGCGGTTGGGGGCCATGTGCTTGAAGAAGACGTAACAATCACTCTACCATCTGAATTGATCGGTAATTCGTCGACGGAACGAGAGCTCTGGGCTGCGACTGTGATACCTCTCCATTTCAGATCCATCCTTCAGAATCGTAATACAGTCCTCACTGTGTTCGACTCAGCTAACGCAGTCATAGACCTGCAAAAAGGTGGGTCCAAGCGACCACACCTCACACGTCTCTGCAAGATGGTGGACGACGTATATACAGGACAGCTCAACATACGAAACAAACTTTGGGGCTGGGTCGAGAGAACTAACAACACGAGGGCAGACAGAAACTCCAAGGCGCTGACCGCAGGCTTGACAAACCTGACTGTCCATCCAGATGTCATGGGAAGGCTTATCATACGTTGGCGCCTAGAGGGCCGCGATGTTTGGGCACCAAATTTCGGACAAATAGGGCAGTCAGTCCTTCTTGCCATGAAATCCCGCAAAAGGGTTGCATTTGTCCTTCCGCATTGGCCAGCCAGACCTTGGTGGCCACAGATTCTAGAACATGCAAGAGATTCATTTAGTCTGCCACCCGCATCATACACTCTAGCTCCAACGTGGCACAAACACCCATATCACGTGCACAGACCATCATGGCACTTGCAGTGCTGTTTGATTTTACTCATTAAAATAATTTTACGCCCTGCAGGGACAGCAATACTAGATGACGACGAGATAGCGATCTGGGCAAGCCAAGCGGGCCGGAGAGACACCACAATGGAAACATACAAAGCTTCCCTCCGGCAATTCCTCAAGTGGTGCGTGCAGCACGGGCGTATCTTCTTTCCTGCCTCCGACAAAACGATTGCGCACTATTTGAAATATATGTCGGAGAGTGGGTATGCACAGTCAACAATCACTGGCCACCTGGCTGCAATTAAATCCCAATACGCACTGCACACTAGTAACGACCCGACCGAGAGTCTGCTAGTGCAATTGGCCAAACAGAGAGCGGTAGCAGAAGCTGTACCGGGGAGAGAGGGGAAATACCCCTTATTGAGGGACGACCTGCTCAAGATACTACAATTACCATTGGTGACATGGAGGGACTGCAGAGATGTTACGTTAATATTACTGCAGTGGATCTCAATGGCGCGCGTCAGTAACATTGTAGCATTGAAGGTATCGGACATCATGTTCCACCATACATCATCGGGAACAGCCCGTGCGAGTACATGGTACTCAGGTTCGAGAAATTGAAAAACGCGGAAGGCGAGAAGCTTGTCGTTATCGGCCAAGGGAACCAATCATTCTGCGCTGTCATGTGGGTCAGAGCATACCTCAAATACATAAAGGACACGTTCAAGGATTCATTCACCGACAGCTCTCCTCTTTTCTTCAAGCTATCTGGCAACGCATTGGGACATCTGAGTGCTGGCACCCCATCAAGTCTCTTGAAAAAGAAATTTGCTGCAATTGGATTGGGTCCAGCGATATACGCATCCCATTCAAATAGAATCGGGTCCGTGACTGAAGCGGCTCGTTTGGGAATGATAATCTACGCAATAAGAAGGCAAGGACTGTGGTCAGACAAAAGTTCGTGCGTGTACAAATACCTGCGTGACATAAGCTTGGAAAGCAAGCTAACAATCACACGCGTCTTACAGACCGGCAACGTAATCAACTAAATCGACCCTCTCTTACGCGAAAGCGGGTTTTTTATGACTATCACGTGTCAGTTAATGATGGCGCACAGTATTGTGCATTGGAAGAGCATAAACATTTTTTTTAGTAAATATTGATTTGAAAACACACTAGATTGACATACAGCTTGCGGATTTAAATCGTGTTGGGACGATATGATGTAAAACTGTAACCCTGCCTATAGATACTATTGTATAAGCAATACCACTTGCTACTGTAACTGATAGAGTAGTATTGTGTGCCAAGTGTCAACCTTTGCAAAAGAAAGTCATATACAGTCCCCTACTTTTTAGTTAAATACGTTTTACAAACATAACAGAGACAGGCACATGGGTCGATCATAGAAAAAAGGGTGCTGCGTCGGTTCGACACTGTCAGTATGTCCTTACATCCATATCATAAGAGAATCAACACCAAAAACGTAGGTGCTGACAGCATTTTGAAAACGCTAAACATTACAACATAAAACGACAACTACATACTATTAATTATTATTCTTACTACAACAACTTACGATGGTAAGGACACTATGATACATGTAATCGGCTTCCAGCGACTTGACATCGGAGTTATTATCGATCACACGACAACGGCACACAAATCTGTGAATTTTGACATCAAGAAGGATACAAACCCAACCAGAAGAAGGAAATTAGAGAGCTACACTCACGTAGACATGCACACTGGCAAACAGACACAAAAGGAAAAAGAGACGAAACACAGAATATAGGCTCATAGCAGACAGCGATACGACAGAGACGGAGACACACAATTGTTGTGGAGGCGGAGGTCGGTATGGATCTGCTGGCTCTGCGAAAGAGGACAGCCCCCCCCCCCCCCCCCTCCGCTATGCGGACCTACAGCACACATGCAGTGACTGTGGTAACAAGGTCGCACTGGAAAGAACAGCGATACTGCTGGTGAAGCAGTCGTTCGACCACATAAACACTCCCATAAAGGAAAGTTATGCAAGATGCACCAAAAATCTTAAGTCAGCAGACCGCCGTTACGTTTGCAAAACCGCCGTTACGTTGAGATCGCCTATATGCTGTAAAGTACTTCCTTTTTGCCAAATGATTGTGGTATGATTCGGGAAAAATAAGGCAAATCAGACTGGGAAGGTCGGAAAAATTTGGCATTTCCAGTCAGAGGTCTTTACTGGACCTAGGAGAGAGGGGAGAAGCTCATGTTGTGTGTGCTGTGAAATGAGGTTTTTGCAAGCTTGCGCAGCAAAAGCGTCATTTCACAAATATCAGTGGGTGGGCCGTAAGGGAGACTGAAAAGTGAACGCTGCAGTGTTAATTACGGTAATGAATTAAGCGGGAACTATTGTTCCCGCTCCAAAATTTTGAACATTACAAAGACAACCCCTTCACCCTCAGATTTGATTTTTCGCTCTAGCACAAAAGTGCTTACAGCAAATTTTACGGTTGTTTTTTGAATAATTCCACCCACCCACCCATCGTTTATATGTCTTTTCGCTTGGGTGGAGGTGGTGAGAAAAGGGTGGAAAGCAAAACACACACACACACACATTACACCACACACATATACATCATTATAGCATAATCACGCCTCATGCCTACCATCTTCAAGCATATTCATGCACATCATCATACATATAACGACTTGCACCACCTAGGTCTTCTGTTTTTAAAAACAAAGACCTAGGAGAGAGGGGAGAAGCTCATGTTGTGTGTGCTGTGAAATGAGGTTTTTGCAAGCTTGCGCAGCAAAAGAATATTTATTTAAAAAGTGTTGGAGGCGGCTGCATCAATTTCTGGAGAACACCTGCCCCTAGTCTGAAAAGCACTGGTTGCCACGTGGCAACAAACAAGTAGGCTACTTCAAGGCCTCGAAAATCAAGTCCGCTGCTTTTTTTTTTTGCTGGTTTGCAGTTTTGTTTATGCCAGGCATGACACGTTCTGCCTTCACCGCTACACAGGGGCATGTCGGGGCCACAGGTGCCACAGTAATAGCTCGTGTAAGACGACTTGCTGACAGAAGAGGCATACAAACAAACACGACACCTACGCTTTTGGGCCTCTCTATGCTCTCATTATATGCTCTACCTGCATCCTGTTTCTTTTTTGCTTTGTCCGACATGATTACTAGGGGGTACATACGAAGTTCCATGCATTTTGGGATGATAGGTTGGGCAGGGGCATGGGGGTCAGAAGCGAGGGCATTGGGGGGTTGGGAATCAGGGGGTGCACCTTGCCTGAGGAGGGCTGCAGCAAGCACAGATTTGAAATACCCCGGCCTGTTGTCGCCCTTCGTCATGTTGAGGTTGGTCAAGGACGACTGGCTAAAAAAACAATAATGTTTGTAAGCGTTGGTGATAATGAAGTCCATCAAAATCATAAAATCGACCTTCTTCCAGTCATTCAAAATAAAAGACAAATTGAGAGAGTTTGACCCGTGGCGTGCGGAATTAAACATATCAACCGCATTAAAAGCAGAATAATAAAGGGCCACAGCCTCGCACCTGGGGACACGGGGCACAGACTGACTAAAACGAACATTACGAGGCCTTGCAGGCAAGGTAGTGGAGCAGGTAGCAATAATTTGCTGCTGGTTGTGGTCGTTTTGGTTGACTGCCAATAGCTTCACCCCCTCTTTTTCGCATGTTGCAGAAGCTAAATCGCCCTTCCCCCCCCCCCCCCCCTTCTAATGTGTAGCACAGGAAAGCCCACATGAGCAGTCTTCACCATTCCAACAAAATCGACCCCCCTTTTCTTCATCTCGACTGCTGTTTTGCAAGAAGCGAACCAAGAATCGCCGATGAAAATGCGACCTGTTCCCCACCACGGCTTGGATAAACGAAGGGTAGTGGCAGTCGTGACTCCAAACTCTTTGGCGAACTCCTTGTGTTTATCTCTGTCCTTACCCTCCACTATTTCCATGGCGATACAGACCCCCGTTTCGACATCGCACGCTATATGATATTCCCTTCCAACAGGGATTGGCTTACGGGGGACACACATTTGGCCAGGCATACCTTCCCCTGTATATTAACCCATGCTCTCATCGATAGTAATTACCCCCCCCCCCCCCCCCCAGGAACGATTGCAGCCCTTGCCTTGGCGTCAACAGCTTCAGCGAATGCTCGAATTGGCAAAAAAGAATCATCATCAGTTGCAGGGCCAGTTCGATAGATAGATCATAATCAGCCTCATCCTCACCTCCCTCCTCCTCTTTTTCCTCACCCGCCTCATCCAGATTCTGTTGTTGCTTTTGTTCCTCCTCCTGCTCCTCCTGTTCTTCTTCTTCATCCTCCGAAACCTCCATCTCCACCTCTTTCTCCTCTGCATTCATGAATTTCAAACTCGACACTGCCTGCCCAGGCTCTGGCTTCAAATGCTTCGTGAAGAAGTGATAATCCTTGCCATCAAAACGCAGCGTGGTTAAAGCTCCGGGTTTTTTGTTTCTTTTTCTGTCAACACCCCCAAAGCCACAATGTCCTTAAAGGTGGGATCGCCAAATATCTTTTTTGCCCAAGCACTCCCCAAGCGCACAACAGGGACTGAAAGGGTGTCTCCCACCTCCATCTTTTCCAAAAAAATCGTTATGTGGTGAATTTACGTGGAAAAAGTGCATTGGGAGGGGTCACCCTTCAATCGAAAAAAAAAAAAACTTCTAACACCGACCACTAGAACCTACATATGGTCCAATCCTGAATGCCGATGTGGACAGTTACGTTAGTTACAATTATTGACGAACTATACGGTCATTCTACTATACGGATAAATTACTTACCAGTCACAAAGTAATTACTAAAAGTAAAAACGTACTTGTCCTACCAACTACCCTCATTAAGTGGGTCCAGTTATTGTTCTGTTATTATTGCTGTTGACATTCAAGACAGCAAAAATTAGTTTTTCATTTTTGTGTCAGATTTTCATTTTTGTGACAGTTTTTCATTTTTGTGACGAAAATTCAAATTTTCAAATTTAACGGTAACATTTTGCGAAAATTTACGATATTTTGCGGACGAATATAGCAGTTAATTTGAAAAATTCAAATTTTCACCCAAAATCAAAATTCCAACCAAAACTGAAATTCCAACCAAAACAGAAAAATCATTTTTTTTTGTTGTCTTGAATGTCAACAGCAATAATGCCTACCAATCGTTTTAGTCATCCGTTATTACTGTTAGGTAAAGTATAATCATTAAAGTCCGATGATTCTTCGGTACTTCGTATGTACTTATCACGTCGAACTATTTTTATACGTTGAACTATTTTTATATTTCGGCGTCGAACTATTTTTATACGTATATATATATATTAATATATTTATGTATATATAATAGTGTATAAATATTAATATTTCAACATTTAATAATTTTTTTTTGTGTATAAATATTTTAATATATTTTATAGTTCGACGTGTATATAGAGTTAACCTTGTATATACATTCAACTTTTTATAAAAGTTTAATTTTTCTTTCAGGTTGAATTTTTTTTCATGTTTAATTTGAATGTCGCCAGTAATACATTACAAGAAAGCTATTTAATAAGTAAACGGTCTGAAACAAACTATTATTTATAACCTAATCTCTGCGACTCAAACACTTAAGCTCGATCCGACCACTCACATCTTTAAACATCTGTGGCAGAATGTTCCAGTCGTTCAATAAGGCCACAATCATTATGACAACTCTTACTCAGTGCCTATTTTCCGGGGACAATGAATTCAAGTGACAAAACAGCCCAACGTCGAGCTTAATGTTCTCAATCAATATTTGTGGTATGAAAATGCAGAGCACACCGTTGGAAAGCTCTTGTCCTGCGCTTTCAAATGATGGCTTCAGCACGGCCCCTCATACTGATCACTTCGATCGACGGAGAACGAGATCAAAGATGGATTGTTTGCCATTTGTGTGTCCGCAGCAATATCTCAAGTGACAAAATCAGCTACTGGTACCAACAACATTCCAATGGCAAAACAACCCAGCTTCGAACCCAGTTTTCTCGATAAATATCTAAGGTACGACAATACTGAATAGATCGTTTGAAAGCCCTTCTTGAGCTTTCAAATGGTGCCTTCGGACTTGTCATAGCCCTACTAATGACCGAAAGCTGAGCTAAAAGTTGGGGCGATTTTACCACTGGTATATCCCTGTAATATGACCTTTTTTTGCCCCCTTCTCTGCCATTAGTAGGCCTATCACTGCGGACAATTAATTCAAATGGCAAACTATGCAACTTTGACCTCAACCTTCTCCATCAATCGAAGCGATACGACAGTGCTGAAGCCATCATTTGAAAGCGCAGGACAAGAGCTTTCCAACGGTATGCTCTGCACTCTTGTATCTGAAATATTGTGTTGAGACCAAAAAGTTCAAAGTTAGACAGGCTGTTTGGCCACATGTCCGTAGTTGTAACAAGATGATTCTGAAGGCTTTGTTTGAAAGGCCTTAGCAGCTTTCCGACGAAGCGCTAAGAATTGCTGTTCCCTCGGATATTGATTTAGTATATTATGCGGCTAGCCACAAATTTGATTTGTTTTGCGGGCGAGCCGGGCCGAGCCCGCAAAACACGTCGAATTTGGCGCGCCGCATATGTAGTTTATCGGCAACCTGACCACATATTGTGGAGGTGATCGATAAAAATGACATCGAAGCGGGGTTAGTTTTGCCTCCTTGAGTGTTCCGTGGTAATGTATATATATTAAGGCTGGCACAATGGTTTGGCAAGACAGTGGTAGATGTACTTGCTGCTGCTGTAACTGCTTTTCGTTCTCTCTCTCTCTGTCTCTCTTCCTTACCGTACTTCCGCCCCTATCTCTTTCCTCAGCACAGTCATTCAACAATTTTTTTGGGGGGGGGGGGGGGGGGGAGGGGTCACAGGCGTAACTTTTTGGGGCCTTTGGATTTGGATTTTCAGCCTACACATACAAGCATAAATAGATATGTATATATATATATAGAGAGATATAGATAGATAGATAGATACCCTTTGAGCGGGGCTTTGGTTCCTTCAATTCTTTTCCGGCCTTGGAGTCCTTTCCTACACACACACACACACACACACAAATACATATATGCATACATACATACATACATACGTACATAAATTCCTGTACATACATACATACATACATACATCCCTTACATAAATTCCTGTACATACAAACATACATAAATACACACATCCCTTACATAAATTCCTGTACATACATACATACATACCTGTCTTGGATTTTTTTCCTGCCTTGGAGTCACCTTTCGTACTCTGCATGCATGCATACATACATACATACATACATATGTATATTCCTGTCTTGGAGCCAGCTGTCGCGCTCTATGTATGTATGCATGCATGTATGTTATGTATGTATGCACGTATGTTATGTTATGTTATGTTATGTATGTATGTATGTATGCATGTTTGTTATGTATGCTATGTATGTATGTATGTATGCATGCATGTTTGTTATGTATGCATGCATGCATGTATGTATGTATGTATGCATGCGTGTTACGTATATATGTATGTATGTATGTACTGGTAAGTAAGTAGGTAGGCAAGGAAGTAAGGGAGAGAGAGAGAGAGAGAGAGAGAGAGAGAGAGAGTCTTGGAGTCAGCTGTCACCCTCTACGGTATATGTTGTTGTGTACGTATGTACAGGTAAGTATGTAAGCAACGAGGTAGGTAGGTAAGTAGGTAGATTGGCAGGCGCGTAAGTAAAGTGAGTCAGAGAGAAGAGATAGATAGATAGATAAATGAATAGATATATGCAGACGTAGATTCAGGCCATTCGCCCAAACTAGCTCAACAGTCTCTCTCTCTCTCTCTCTCTGTGTCTCTCTCTCTCCCGTTCCTCCTCACATACAAATGCATGCATAGCTCATTACCACATCCGAGAACGAAAGGCTATTCGCGCAGAACTAGCTATCAACAGACTCTCTCTCTCTAAATGCATGCATCTATCTATCTATCTATCTATCTATCTATCTATCTATCTATCTATCTATCTATCTATCTATCTATCTATCTATCTATCTCTCTATCTATCTATCTATCTATCTATCTAATCTATCTAATCTATTAGCTCATTACCACATCCGAGAACGAAATATGCGATGATTCCACTTGTTCACCTAAGGGAGGGAGGGAGAAAGGAAGGGAGAGTGAGTGAGCGAGCGTGTGAGCGAGTGAGGCTAATTCTACGGCTCCAAAAATTTTCAATTTCGGGTGCAAAAGTGGCACCACAGGCCAGGCTTTTCAGGAAAGCAAAAAACCTAGAAAGTGGCAGCAGAAACCCGAAGTCGCACATACATACATACATACATACATACATACACATATACATACATACGTACATATTTACATTCAACAAATAGAAAACGAGAATAGAGACAAATACATACAAATTAATACAAATACATACATACATACGTACATGCATACATGCATACATACATACATGGGTGGTGTAGTAGAGAACAATTCTAAGCGTGTGTGTGTGTGTGTGTGTGTGTGTGTGTGTGAGAGAGAGAGAGAGAGAGAGAGAGAGAGAGAGAGAGAGAGTCTGTCTGTCTCTGTCTCTGTCTCTCTCTCTGTGAGTGAGTGAGGCTTTGACAGTTCGATAGAGGTTTAAGAGAGTGCTGGCAGACCTTGACCGTTCACAAGTCCCTCGGATAGCGCGTCCACATAGTCGCTACGATAAGCAGAGCTAGATGAGGAGATTTTATCGCTTTCCCTTTCTGCGTCGAAGAAGTGATTTGAGGTAACTTCTCCTTCTTCACACACAGACACAATAATTTTTGCGCCCGGAGAGAGAGAGAGAGAGAGAGAGAGAGAGAGAGAGAGAGAGAGAGAGAGAGAGAGAGAGAGAGAGAGAGAGAAGGACAAGCTGACTATACCGTTGATATAGTCAGCCACGGCAGCGCTGTTAGGTAGAGGGGTAAGTCGATCGGTTTGAACAGCTGCTTCTTTATCTTGTTCTTCTTGTTGGTGTTGTTGTTGCTGCTGCTGGCCACCCTGCTCCTTCTGCTTTGCTTCGTCTTGTTGCTGCTGCTGCTTCTGTTTCTGCTGTTGTCTTTGGTCACCCTGACTCTGCTTTTCTTCTTCGTCTTGCTGTTGTTGCTGTTGGTGGTTGTTGTCCTGCTCTTGCAGCTGCTGTTGGTTGCCTTTGTTCTGGTTGTTGTTATTGTTGGTCTTCTCTTGTTGTCGTAGGTTGCTGTGCTCTTCAGCCTGGTGGTGAGTGTTAGCACGCTCCTCGTGCTGCTGGTTGTTGTCTTGCTGTTGTTGCTGTTGGTGGTTGTTGTCCTGCTCTTGTTGCTGCTGTTGGTTGCCTTTGTTCTGGTTGTTGTCCTGCTCTTGCTGCTGCTGATGGTTGCCTTTGTTCTGGTTGTCTTGTTTGTGGTTGTTGTTATTGTTGGTTTTCTCTTGTTCGTGTTGCTCTTGTTGTCGTAGGTTGCTGTGCTCTTGAGCCTGGTGGTGAGTGTTAACACGCTCCTCGTGCTGCTGGTTGTTGTCTTGCTGTTGTTGCTGTTGATGGTTGTTGTCCTGCTCTTGCTGCTGCTGTTCGTTGCCTTTGTTCTGGTTGTCTTGTTGTTTGTGGTTGTTGTCATTGTTGGTTTTCTCTTGTTGTCGTAGGTTGCTGTGCTCTTGAGCCTGGTGGTGAGTGTTAACACGCTCCTCGTGCTGCTGGTTGTTGTCTTGCTGTTGTTGCTGTTGGTGGTTGTTGTCCTGCTCTTGCTGCTGCTGTTGGTTGCCTTTGTTCTGGTTGTCTTGTTGTTTGTGGTTGTTGTTCGTGTTGCTGTGCTCTTGAGCCTGGTGGTGAGTGCTAGCACGCTCCTCGTGCTGCTGGTTGTTGTTGCTGCTGTCATGTTGGTCCTTGCTGCTGCCCTCCCCCTGTTGAAAATTGTACACACGCACCTCTTGAGGCTGCTGCTGCAGATGGCTGCCGCTACCACTATGCTCCGCTGGATGGTTCACACGCATAATCCTCACTTGCTGTCGGTTGTTGTGGTTGTTGTCGTGGTTGCCCTGTGCATCGTTGCTATCGTTTTCCTGCTGTCGGTTGTTGTGGTTGCCCTGTGCATCCTTGCCCTCGATTTTCTGAGGACCGGGGTAGGGTTCGGTTGTCATTCCGCATGCACAGCAATGACGCTCCGGGTGATTGAACATGGAGCCAAGCGCCCATTCCTGGCCTGTGTGTGTGTGTGTGTGTGTGTGTGTGTGAGAGAGAGAGAGAGAGAGAGGTGATTGAAGACGGAGCCCGGAGTCCATTCCTCCCCTGTGTGTGTGTGTGTGTGAGAGAGAGAGAGAGGGGGGGGGGGGGGGGACAAGCCCGGAGTCCATTCCTCGCCCCTGTGTGTGTGTGTGTGAGAGAGAGAGAGAGAGAGGTGGTGTGTGTGTGTGTGTGTGTGTGTTTGTGTGGGGGGGGGGGGGGGGGGGGGGGGGGGTTGGGTTGTGTGTGTGTGTGAGAGAGAGAGAGAGAGAGGAGAGAGAGAGAGAGAGAGAGAGGTTTTTCTAGCACCACAACCTGGCACGACATAGAATATGTTATGATACATTATATTATATTGTATTATATTGTATAAAAAACGACGACGACAACCCACCACCACAACAACAACCACCACCACCACCACCACAACAACAACAACAACCACCACCATCACCACAACAACAACAATAACCACCAGCACCACCACAACAACCACCACCATCACCACAAGAACAACAACAACACTACCACCACCATCACCACCACAACCACCACCACCACAACAACCACCACCACCACCACCACAACAACCACCACCACAACAACAACAGACCTCTGACTGCGGCCCCGTTTGCGCACCAGTTTTGAGTTACATACTCACTGCACTTATACCTGTATGTTATGTATATTGTATTGCATTGTGTGTAATATGTAATTCTATGTATGTACGTCAGTACACGATGCGGCTCTATCTATCTATCTATCTATCTTCTGTCGACAGACAGAGAATTAGGGGATGGTGTGGGTGTGCTGGGCCCGTGGTGGGGTGCCTTATGTGTGCCTAGCCATACGCCTATAAGTCACATGCCGAAATAGCGACGGGAAGCACAATCCTGTTCCCTCAGGGTGCCCTTTCTCGCTTGTTGAGCCCGGAATAAAACCCACAGTGCTCTGTCGGTTTATACTAGACTGTCGACAGTCTCGAAACTCCATCTGCTTACTGGGCCCTCTGTAATGGAGGTGGGAGCTCGTTCTGCAAGGGGCGCTTTATGGAACGAGCCCTGGCCCCGCCTGGTACTAGGGAGCTTTGGTATTGCCTGTATCAGTCTCTTCCGTGCAAACATCACGGCTTAGCTGGGCATCGGGTTAATACTTTACCCACAGACTTCCTGGTTGACGAAATCAGAAGCTCCTTTTGTCTGACATTAGTCGATATTTCATCTATCTGTCTGTCTATCTATCTATCTATCTATCTATCTATCTATCTATCTATCTATCTATCTATCTGTCTGTCCATCTACTATCTGTCCATCTATCTATCTATCTATCTATCTATCTATCTATCTATCTATCTATCTATCTATCTATCTATCTACCTACCTACCTACCTACCTATCTACCTACCTACCTATCTATCTATCTATCTATCTATCTATCTATCTATCTATCTATCTATCTACCCATAGCCGTTGCTCCAGTTTGGCGCGTCGACACAGGACGCAGTATGCCTGGATAGATAGATAGATAGAAAACCGTTCCGCACGCGATGTCACTGACATCGCTTTGACAGATAGATAGATAGATAGGCACATGACGCGGCTCTATCCCTAGATAAATAGATAGATAGATAGATAGATAGACAGACAGACAGACAGATAGACAACCAAACAGACAGACAGTCAGTCAGTCAGACAGTCAGTCAGACAGACAGACAAACAGATAGACAGATAGATAGATAGGATCGTATGCTATGTGTTGTATGGGTTGTGTATGCAATATGCATATTAGTCATGGCAAGTTCGTAGATAGATGCGCTGCGCTATCTCTTTTTCTTTCCCCTTTCCCTGTCGCCATGATGGGGAAAGATCAACTTATTTCTTTCTGTCTGTCTGTCTTTCTTTCTGTCTGTCTTTCTTTTCTTTCTTCCTTTCTTTCTCTCCCCTTTCCCTGTCGCCATGATGGGGAAGGTCAACTTCTTTCTTTCTTTTTCTTTCTTCCTTTCTTTCTGTCTTTCTTTTCTTTCTTCCTTTCTTTCTCTCCCCTTTCCCTGTCTCCATGATGGGGAAGGTCAACTTCTTTCTTTCTTTCTTTCTGTCTTTCTTTCCCCTTTCCCTGTCGCCATGATGGAGAAGGTCAACTTCTTTCTGTCTGTCTTTCTTCTTTCTTTCTTTTCTTTCTTTCTCTCCCCTTTCCCTGTCGCCATGATGGGGAAAGGTCAACTTCTTTCTTTCTTTTCTTTCTTTCTCTCCCCTTTCCCTGTCGCCATGATGGGGAAGGTCAACTTCTTTCTGTCTTTCTTTCTTTCTTTCTTTCTCTCCCCTTTCCCTGTCGCCATGATGGGGAAGGTCAACTTCTTTCTGTCTGTCTGTCTTTCTTTCTTTTCTTTTCTTTTCTTTCTTTCTTTCCCCTTTCCCTGTCGCCATGATGGGGAAGGTCAACTTCTTTCTGTCTGTCTTTCTTTCTTTCTTTCTTTCTCTGTCTGTCTTTCTTTTCTTTCTTCCTTTCTTTCTCTCCCCTTTCCCTGTCAACATGATGGGGAAGGTCAACTTCTTTCTTCTGTCTTTCTTTCTTTCTTTCTCTCCCCTTTCCCTGTCGCCATGATGGGGAAGGTCAACTTTTGT
>WBZZ01006536.1:55000-57500 GCA_019918135.1 Paulinella micropora | reverse complement strand
GGAGCTCATATTGGCAGGGTGGTTAGCCCCAGACTCGATCTTGATGCTGGTATAATTTTTTTTGTTGGAATTCACGCAAATATTTGCGTTAGGGGAGTGTCCTGAATGCCAAATTTCCTTGTTTTTTGCCAGTACTTGCCGGTGCCTCCTGCAATTGAACGTAACCTGTCGACGGGGCAGTGGGGGTCCGGGGGGCCCTCCCCCCGGGAACCCCAGCCCTGTGATTGTACGTACCCGTTCTGGTCGCGGGTGGCACTCACACCTGAAAATTGAGGTTTTTTTTTGCCACCAGGCGCCCCTTGTGGCACCTCCGGCAATTCAACGTACCCTGTCGAAAGGAAAGGGGGGGTCCGGGGGAGCCCTGCGATGGTATGTACCCGTTCTCGCGGGTGGCAGCCACACGTGGTTTTTTTTTTTGCCACCAGGCGCCCTTTGCGGCACCTCCGGCAAGTCAACGTACCAGGGGGGGGGTCCGGGGGCCCCTCCAAAAAGTGATAAGTGGAGGTGGCGGGGTTTGGTGCGCGAAGCGCACCGGTAAACCATGCTTTCAGGTGTTGGCGCAGCACCTAGTTATTATTATTGTTATTATTATTATTTGGACACCGTGATAGCCCAGTGGTCAAGTCCTACCATCTGGGCCCCGTCGCCAGTTCGATTCCCGTCGGTGCCACCAGTATTTTCATTGAACATACCGGTCCGTCTGGAAGTGTTGGAACTGTCCTTGCGGGGGTGTCATTAGAGCCTATCGTCAATTCTTCGTACTCCCCTCACGGGTGAGACGATGGAGGCGCATGTGCAGAAATGCATCAGCCATTGACAGAGAAGCACTATTATTATTATTATTGTTATTATTATTATTATTATTATTATTATTCAGCCCAATGGCCTCAAGGCGTTAAACTGTGACGCCAACTCATAACCCTTTGGTGGTAGATGCTGGGGAGGAGGGCCGTTGCGCGCGTAAAAGATCTTAAACTCCGCATATGCTGGTTGATAGCCCAGGACCCAGCAGACACCAGAATGTTATGGGTGGGGTTTCGAGGCAGCTCTAGCAACCGCGCTTGGTGTATGCACTTGCACATTCGGTGACGTCTTGCAAGAGGTTGCTGGGACTGCGGAATAACCTCGGCTTAGTGCAGTCTTGCCCTCAGGAGCTCCATCGGTGGCCCCGATCATCAGGCGAGAGACTGACACGGGGGGGTGGAGGACCTCGAACAAGGGTATTGGAGGCTTATGTCCGTTGAGGATATGCCATTAGCTGCATCAGTACTCCTCAGATATAGTAAATCTGCCTTGGAGTGTTGACTGTGACATATTTGAGGGAAATCCCGATGAAAAAACCTAGTCACACTTGCTAAACAGAGTTCCAGCCCAATGGCCTCAAGGCGTTAAACTGTGACGCCAACTCATAACCCTTTGGTGGTAGATGCTGGGGAGGAGGGTCGTTGCGCGCGTAAAAGATCTTAAACTCCGCATATGCTGGTTGATAGCCCAGGACCCAGCAGACACCAGATTGTTATGGGTGGGGTTTCGAGGCAGCTCTAGCAACCGCGCTTGGTGTATGCACTTGCACATTCGGTGACGTCTTGCAAGAGGTTGCTGGGACTGCGGAATAACCTCGGCTTAGTGCAGTCTTGCCCTCCAGGAGCTCCATCGGTGGCCCCGATCATCAGGCGAGAGACTGACACGGGGGGGTGGAGGACCTCGAACAAGGGTATTGGAGGCTTATGTCCGTTGAGGATATGCCATTAGCTGCATCAGTACGCCTCAGATATAGTATTATTATGATTATTATTATTATTATTATTGAACATACCGGCCCGTCTGGAAGTGTTGGAACTGCCCGTGCGGGGGTGTCATTAGAGCCTATCGTCAATTCTTCGTACTCCCCTCACGGGTGAGACGATGGAGGCGGCGCATGTGCAGATTTGCATCAGCCATTGACAGAGAAGCACTATTATTATTATTATTATTATTATTATCATTATCCCTGAAAGGTGTTGGTGAAGGGGGTGGGGGGTTTGGGGGGAGGGGGGAAATGAAAATTGTGTACCCCACCCACCCACCATTTCCGCACCCCTGTCGGAATAAATCATGGTTTGTCGGAACGAGGAGGAGTTCGGAGCTCATATTTGCAGGGTGGTTAGCCCCAGACTCGATCTTGATGCTGATATGCTTTTTTTGGAATTCACACAAATATTTGCGTTAGGACAGTGTGCTGAATGCCAAAATTTCCTTGTTTTTTTTCGCACCCCTGTCCCTATAAATCATGGTTTGTGTGAATCAGGAGGAGTTGGGAGCTCATATTGACAGGGTGGCTAGCCCCAGACTCGATGTTGATGCTGATATAATTTCTTTGGAATTCACGCAAATATTTGCGTTAGGGGAGTGTCCTGAATGCCAACATTCCTTGTTTTTTTGGCCTTTTTTGCACCCCCCCCTATAAATCATGGTTTGTGGGAACCAGGAGGAGTTGGGAGCTCATATTGGCAGGGTGGTT
>WBZZ01006535.1:172500-248541 GCA_019918135.1 Paulinella micropora | reverse complement strand
ATGTGCTTCCCCCCGTCCCCCCTCTCGTCCCTCTTTTCCCCCTGTCCCCTGCTATCCCCCTCTCGCCCCCGTCCCTGTGCAGAGGGAAGAGGCAGGGAAGGAGGAAGGGGGCGGGAGCCGGAGAAGGGAGGGCAGGGGCGCGCTTTGCCGGTGTACAAAAAATCACACGAAAAAAGATCCCTGACAAAGTCTTAATCTTGGCACTGAGAACCAAGAGAGGGGGAGGGAAAGGGAAAGGACAGGGGGAGTGGGGCGCCAAGAAAGTGCAAGAAAAGTCACGCTGAATTAAAACTCGACAAAGTCTTACACTTGACACTGAGAATTAGGAGATGGAGAGAATTGACGCTGAATTAAAGCTCGACGGTCGTACACTTGGGCACTGAAAGCTAGGAACGTAGCACCGTGCTACAGCACGACCCTGCGGCGGATGGATTTGCGGTGGTCAATGTGCTAGGAGAACAAAAGCCTCACTACCCCGACGGCGTCCCGTCCGTGCCATGGCTCGACCACCGTGCGCAAGATCCGCGGGAATATGAAAAGAGGAAAAAAAAAGTTTTTGCCCGACAACAAAGGGAACAGACAGGGGAAGGGAAGAAAGGGAGAGGGAGGAAAAGGAAGGGAGGAAGAAGGGGGCGGGATGTGCTTCCCCCCGTCTCCCCTCTCGCACCTCTTTTCCCCCTGTCCCCTGCTACCACCCTCTCCCCCTCGTCGATTGTTTGCGCGTGCAGAGGGAAGAGGCAGGGAAGGAGGAAGCACGAATTGTCTTAGTCCACTGTCTGAGAATAGGGAGCGGGAGCGGGAGAGGGAGGGCAGGGGCGCACTTCGCCGGTGTACAAGAAAATTTAATAACAAAATTTACTGACAAGATTTCAATCTTGGCACTGAGAACGTGTATAGGGAGGGGCGCTTCGCCGGTGTAAAAAAAATCAATAGAAAGAAATACGTGACAAAGTTTTAATCTTCGGCACTAAAAACCAAGAGAGGGAGAAGGAAAGGGAAGGGACAGGGGGAGTGGGGCGCCAAGAAAGGGCAAGAAAAGTCCACGCTAAATAAAAACTCGACAAAGTCTTAGTACACTTGACACTTGCAACGGCACCCTCAGGCTGCCGCAGCATCCGGCCCACTCGACGGTCTTACATTTGGGGGCACTGAAAACTAAGAGAAAAAAGGGCAGGGGTAGAGGGAGTGGAGGGGAGGCACAAGACAAATGTAAAGGGGAGGGGGGGGGAGGGGGGGCGCCAAGAGAGTGCGAAAAAGAATACGGTGAATTAAAGCTCGACGGTCTTACACTTGGGCACTGCAAACTAGGAGCAAAGCACCGCGCGATTCATGATGGTATCACTAGAGAACCTTGTTCCATACTAACAAAAGAGCGAACAGCGCTGGCGGAGCTGAAAGAAAGAGAGTTCGAGGTTACGTTCACTGTGCAGAAGCAGGCCAGGGTTGGTGTGGAGCCGATTGCCAGCCAGGCCCCCGAGACCGTTCAAAATATAACGAACACGCGGAGGACGCTGGCTCGCACGAGCCGGATTCTGCCCCGGGCTCTGAAATTAGCAAAAGAGCTTATTGAAACCATTCCGGATTGGATTGAAATCTAGGAAGGCAAACCCCCCAGAGACCGGCAGGCAGCTGGGAGAGAGAAAGGGCAGCACGCGACACATCCCCCTCCCTTCCTCAGAGCGGGGGCCAAAAATAAGTAAACTTTTTTTGGATCCCACCGATTGGGGGGGGGGGGGCGCCCACCCCCTACCCCTTTTTTCTTCCTTCCCTCTGAGCCCCCTGAGCCCCGGGGGCTCAAGGAGCAGGGGAAGGGGGAATCGGGAGCGGGAGGGAAGGGGGAGGGTAGGGGCGCCAAGAGAGTGCGAAAAAGAATGCGCTGAATTAAAGCTCGACGGTCAGAGCGCGTGCAAACGCGTTCCAAAAAAGATTTTCTTTTCCACTCTTCATATTCCCGCAGATATTTCCGCAGATCTTGCATTGGGAAGAGGCAGGGAAGGAGGAAGCACGAATTGTCGGGAGTGGCAGTGGGAAAGGGGAAGAGCATGGGCGCGCCAAGAAAATGTAATTTACGCTGAATTAAAGCTCGACAAAGTCTTACACTTGACACTTGCAACGGCACCCTCAAGCTGCCGCAGCATCCGGCCCACTCGACTGTCGTACACGTTGGCACTGAGAACCAAGAGAGGGGGAAGGAAAGGGAAATGACAGGGGGGAGTGGGGCGCCAAGAAAGTACAAGAAAAGTCCACGCTAAATTAAAGTTCGACAAAGTCTTACACTTGAGGAGATGGAGAGAATTGACGCTGAATTAAAGCTCGACGGTCTTACATTTGGGGGCACTGGGAACTAGGAGCGGAGCACCGTGCTCCAGTACGACCCTGTGGCGGATGGATGGGCGGTGGTCAATGTGCTAGGAGGACAAGAGCCCCGGCCGGCCCCGACGGCGTCCTGTCCGTACCATGGCTCGGCCATCATCGTGCGCAAGATCCGCGGGAATATGAAAAGAGGAAAAAAAATTTGGTCCGACAACAAAGGAAACAGAAGGGGGAAAGAAAGGGGGGGGGGGAGAGGAAAGGAGAAGACAAAGGGCAGGGATGGGAAATGCTCTTCCCCTTGTCCCCTGCTATCCCCCCCCCCTCCCCTCGTCCCTCCTCAGAGCGCGTGCAAACGCGTTCCAAAAGAAAATTTTCTTTTCCACTTTTCATATTCCTGCAGATATTTTCGCAGATCTTGCGCACCGTGCTCCAGCACGACCCTGCGGCGGATGGATGGGCGGTGGTCAATGTGCTAGTAGGACAAAAGCCCCGGCCGGCCCAGACGGCGTTCTGTCCGTGCCATGGCTCGGCCACCGTGCGCAAGGTCATAAACATGTGCAAAAAGGAAAGAAAACTTGGCCCGACAACAAAGGGAACAGACGGGGGGGGAGGGGAGAAAGAGGGAGGGAGGAAAAGGAAGGGATGAAGAAGGGGGCGGGATGTGCTTCCCCCCGTCTCCCCTCTCGCCCCTCTTTTCCCCCTGTCCCTTGCTATCCCCCTCTCCCCGTCGTCCCTTGTTTGCGCGTGCAGAGGGACGAGGCAGGGAAGGAGGAAGCACGAATTGTCTTAGTCCACTGTCTGAGAATAGGGAGCGGGAGCGGGAGAGGGAGGGCAGGGGCGCGCTTTGCCAATGTACAAAAAATCACGCGAAAAAAATTTACTGACAAGATTTCAATCTTGGCACTGAGAACGTGTATAGGGAGGGGCGCTTCGCCGGTGTAAAAAAATCACGCGAAAAAAGAAATACTTGACAAAGTTGTAATCTTCGGCGCTGAAAACCAAGAGAGGAATGGGCCGGGGAGGATCAATCTGTCTTTCCCCCTCCCCCCGGGCTCAGGGGGGGGGGGGTGGGAAGGAGTAGAGGGGAGAGAAGAAGAGGCCGGGGGGGGGAGAGAGCATGAATTGTCTTAGTCCCCCGTCTAAGAACAGGGAGTGGGAGAGGGTAGGGGCGCGCTTCGCCGGTATACAAGAAAAATCACGCGAAAAAAGATCCCTGACAAGGTTTTAATCTTGGCACTGAGAGCAAGAAACGGAGAAGGAAAGGGAAGGGACATGGGGGAGTGGGGCGCTTCGCCGGTGCAAGAAAAATCACGCTGGATTAAAACTCGACAAAGTCTTACACTTGACACTTGCAACGGCACCCTCAGGCTGCCGCAGCATCCGGCACACTCGACGGTCTTACATTTGGGGCACTGAAAACTAGGAGCCGATCACCGTGCTCCAGTACGACCCTGCGGAGGATGGGTGGATGGGCGATGGTCAATGTGCCACGAGGACAAAGGCCCGGCCGGACCCAGACTGCGTCCTGTACGTGCCATAGCTCGACCACCGTGCGCAAGATCCGCGGGAATATGAAAAGAGGTGGGGGAGGGGCGCGCTTCGCCGGTGTAAAAAAAATCACGCGAAAAAAGAAATCCTTGACAAAGCTTTAATCTTCTGCACTGAAAACTAAGAGAAAAAAGGGAAGGGGAGGATTAATCTATCCTCCCCCCGTCGGTAAGAGGGAAGGGGGGAGGGCGACAGAAAGGATTTGAGAATACAGAGGGAGGGAGGGGGGTGCTCCGACGTGGGCTCAGTGGAATTTGCTTAGTTATTGTTGCAAATCTGCCCCCTGCTCTTTGAGCCCCGGGCTCAGGAGTAGAGGAAGGGGAGGCACAAGACAAATGTAAAAGGGAGGGGGGCCAAGAGAGTGCGAAAAGGAATACGCTGAATTAAAGCTCAACAAAGCATTACACTTGACACTTGCAACGGCACCCTCAGGCTGCCGCAGCATCCGGCCCACGTCATGTTTCTGTGGTAGCCTATGTTAGAACCCTGGCCGGCACCGTCTGTGCTCTGCTCGCGCGCTAAGAGAGTGCGAAAAAGAATACGCTGAATTAAAGCTCGACCGTCTTACACTTGGCCACTGAAAGCTATGAGCGGAGCACCGTGTGGCGGATGGATGGGCAGTGGTCAATGTGCCGGGAGGACAAGGGCCTCACTACCCCCACGGCGTCCTAACGGCGTCCTGTCCGTGCCATGGCTTGGCCACCGGGCGCAAGATCCGCGGGAATATGAAAAGAGGAAGAAAAAAAAATTTGCCCGACAACAAAGGGAACAGACGGGGGGGGGGGCAGGAAGGGGGAAAGAAAGGGGTGGGATGTGCTATCCCGGCTGTTAATAGTCCGCTCGCGGAAAGTGTAGTTGTTGATATACCCGCAGTTGCCGTTAATGTAGTTCCCGTTATTGTTCCACCACTTGTAATGTTGTTTGAGTTCATATCCAGTCCTCCATAAAACCGCATACCGCCCGCATTGTTAAAACGGACAATGTCAGACGAAGCACTTTTATTATCCAAAAGTTTTGAAATATAAAGTCCTGCTCCTTTTACATCAAATGCTACATTCGTGAATAGGTAGCCTCGTTGGTTCGCGGTTCCACTTGAATCAGTGTTTAAAGTATATAAGAAAGACTGCCAATCGCCCGTCGTCTGAGAAAAGAATATATCTCCTCCGTTTTGGTTTAATATCCGTGCCCATTATATGTAATATTTCCACCATTAGTGATATCCACATTATTAAAATCCGCAGTGTTCGTTAAAGTTAGATATTTTATCTCTGTTCTCGTTCCATTGAATGTTTTAATTCTTGTTATTGTTTGGTCTCCTGTTAGTTTTACATTTTGCCCGTCCAATGTGTCCGCATACCCTTTTGTCGCTCCGTCTGTTGATAATGTAGGAGTTGCTAAATTTGTAATTTTGTTGTTGTTCAAAGATAGTGTAGTGCCAGATGCGGTTATAATCAAAGTATCACCTGAATATAACTCTACATACGAGCCAGTTATCTGTATCGGATACCAGGCCGCAGTTGCTGTCTTTTGTGCGGCAATCATTCCTATTTCTGTATCAAAGGCTATTGTAAGTTATCTATCCAAAATAAAGTGGATGGAGGGAGCGGACAAGGTATATTTTTATATGATACAGATACTACAAGCTGGGGTATTTATATGGCAACTAATCAAGGAGCCACGAATACTAGAAGTTTAGCAGGTGGTTCAGCAGTTGCAGGAAATGATTTTATTCAACGGGCTATGAGATTTAGATGTAATGCTGGTTCAGATACTGGTTTTATATGGGAGAATGGCTCTGAACAATTGCTAATGTCTTTGAATGGACTTAACGGAACATTATGGACAAAAGGATTAATAACGGCAAGTGCTGGGATTACATATACTGGCATACTAACATCAGCAACAAATACAAGTGGAGCAAAAATAGGAATTCAGGGGCCAACAGACGGGACGAGTGCGAAAGGAATATTTTTGTGGGATACGACCAATACAAGCTGGGGGATTTATGCAGCGTCTGGTGGGGCTCTAAACACTAGAAGTTTGGCAAATGGTTTGGCGGTTTCTGGAAATGATTTTAGTTCGTATAGTTTTCGGTTTAGGGTTGCCAATGATGCTACAATGGGTTTTATATGGGAGAATTCAGCAGAGCAATTGTTGATGTCGTTGAATGGACTTAACGGGACTTTATGGACGAAAGGATTACTTACAGCAAGCGCGGGGATTACTATTCCAACAACATCCAGCGGTTTTTTGACACTAAGACAATATCAGAGTGCTACCTACAACCCACAAATATTTATGAAATCAGGAGGATATTCAAATTATGCTGTTGTCTGTGCGGTTAATGGTTTGCTTCATGCTTGGACTACTTCGGACTCAACAGGGGTGAATTCTGGTAATTATGTTTATGTTCCTCTTAATAGTAATTGGACATATACATCGGACAGAAGGCTAAAATCAGATATTAAAACATTAGAATGTGGAGATTGTTGCGAGAAATTAATGAAGATAAATTGTTGTTCATATTATTGGAAATCAGACGAAAAGAAAGAAAAAAAAGGCCACGGATTTATTGCGGACGAAGTCAAAAAGATTTTTCCAGAATTTGTATCCGAAAGTGGAATAAAAGCAGAGGATGGAGAAGGCTACCTTGAAGGCATAACATACACTGACTTTATACCTGTATTGGTAAGCGGATTTCAACATATGGCGGAAAAGGTAGGTAATTTAGAAAAACAAAATAATAATCTCTTGCTTATTATAGAAGATCTATCTAAGCAATTAGCAGAAATCAGAGCAGTCGTTTTTTCAAATGTCCAGCAATAATACGACTAGACTTCACAGACCCCCGCCTATTATGGATATGGATGGCGAATTAACTCCCGAGTTGAAATCACGTGTTTTAGATATTGAACTAAAGACAGAAGAGAAAACAATTGAAAATGAAATTGAAAACGAGTGGAACTGCTGTATGACGACAAAAAAAACCGATAGCAGAATGATTAAATATCTTTTTCAAATGATGATTATAATAGCAATCATTACGATTTGCTTAATAAAACTCGCTAAAAATGACTTACCTTGCGAGCAGGCTAATGTATATGTAGGCTTGATTAGTTTATTAATCGGCATAGTGCTTCCATCGCCCTCTAGTTCAAAGAAGTGAGCATTCGTATATATGTGTCATATACCACATAGCATCATTTGAGCACATTAACGGCAGTGCCTCATCAAAACTAATACACCAATCTGACATTGGCTTATACACACATTTAAATTTAGTATCTATACCTTTTTGAATACAATAAACACAACTTATATTCTTTTTTTCGCTTATCCGCGAGTAAAAGTCGCAGGCAGTCCGACCTAACACAAATCTCCAACAAGTTGGAGATAACACAAAAAGCAATATTAATAACATATATTATAATATTCATAATTTACCAAAGTAAGTGATACGCCCAATATGCGGGTTGGTTTTTGTTTAAATATGCGGGCTTTCCATCCTTTGTTTTGATTGCTTGATGTCTGGCACGATAACCTTCCCGTCTGTCTTCGTCTTGATGTTTGGTATAATCTGAATAACCAGATGCGCCAAAGTTGATGCGACGGCCGTTATAGACGACATAATACTTTTTTCCTTTCACTTTACTCTCGCCGAAGTCTGTCGCGCCCAATGACAAGGCTTTCTCTCGTAGCCCCATTATATATTATCTTTCTCTTTAATTATATTATTATAAATCGCCTCTCGTTGCTTATCTGATAGCGGTAAGCGGTAAAGTATATTTTCAGGTTTTCTAAAAATGTTGGGGTTTCTATTCACCAAATTCTGAGTGATGCGGATTTGGTCAATTTCCTTCCCTAGCCGTTCCAACTCTTCAAGTTGTCGCTCGTCCTTGCTTTTTTCTTTTTTATTTTCCATACTATCTTATATTATAAGATATATATAATAGCGGATATAAAAAATGCCACACGAAAAACCATTTTTCGCATACTATGGCAAAATTAAACGGGAACATAAGTTTTTGTTGAATGAAGGAGACGACACTGCATGGG
The DNA here is from genome assembly GCA_019918135.1 of Paulinella micropora. NCBI lineage: Eukaryota > Cercozoa > Imbricatea > Euglyphida > Paulinellidae > Paulinella > Paulinella micropora. Next base: position 240,624 of record WBZZ01006535.1, on the reverse strand, counting down.
CTGAAGGAATTCGTGAAGGTATCCGTAATCAGGCCTATGAGATGCTTAGAATGGATAGATTATTGGATGCTTCAACAAAGAGGGGGAATACTATGGAAGATTTAAAAGACAGGATTAGTGCATTGGACAATAAACAAGCAATTTATGTAAACATGAATTACGATGAACTGAAAGCACACCTTCAAGACGATGGTGTTGATATGAAAGAATTTGAAAGAAAACACGGAACTGCCCCTATGAACGAACAAATGATTGAAATGCGAAAATTGGCAATGGCTACCGATAAATATGATATAATGCACATAGAAGACAATATCCAGCAAATGAAGCGAGATATAGAACAATTGGTAAAACAAGGATACAGAGAAGAAGAACTAAAACAATTAACTGATAGGGGTTTAGCATATATGAAAAACAAAGGCAACAAAGACAAAACTCGTCCAATACGAAGAGAGGATAGAAAGCAAGCGGAGCAAGATTACAAAGAATGGAAAGAAAACCGAGAAGAGTGGGAGAGAAAACACCCAGACGATGCTTTAATAGAAGCACAGGTAGGCGACGAACACAAGATGCTTGTGCCACGAATAGGTGATGACCCCCGAAGTGTAGACAGATTTGTTAATGCTATTATTAGAAGTATTCAAGAGATAATTATGAGCCCCAGACTTAACAGATTACTTAACCTTGCTACAGGTGTTGGGCGATATGGTGTGAGAAGGATAGCACGGGGACAGATATTGAGATTAATTGCCAACAATCCACAACTACGTGTAATGAATGTTGGATTACTTGGAAGAAGAAGAGCAGATGCTCTCAATACCTTTTTGCTGGCACTAGCAAGAAATGAAGTGCCAGAGGGTTTGCCTCCGCCTAATCCTCGTTTAATCGCGAGCGGACAGCAAAGAATAGGTGATTATGTATTAAGAGAATATGCGAGCAGATTAGCCACTGGGATAGCGTCTTTGAATGCGTGGGGCGCATTTAAAACAGGCGTAGAGACTATGACGGTTCTCGGTCTTGGAAAAGCACTTGGAGAAATATATAGAACATGGTCTGCTCAACCAGATGCTCTCATTAAGTTGGAAGAAGAACGAATTCATACCGAGGGAAGTAATTATAATGGCGGGGGCACACGAGTGGAAAGCCGTCTTCAATTAGAAGATAGAACTCGCGGTAAGTTTCCTTACATTCTCCCAGCAGATGCTTTGGATTTAGTTGCTTTTGAACATGATTTATTGTATGCGTCAGGCGACAAGAATGTCCAAGACTTTGCCGATAAACGATACTTTGAAAGAATTACCAATATGAGTGATTATCTAACGAGTAATGGTTTGGCTACGGCCGAAGTTGCTAAGAGTATTTTTGACAATTACAACTCAATGTTTTCAAAAGCGGATATATCTAGAATGGCCTTGGAAGCACAGGGTAGGGCACGCGGTGGAGTATCTTTTTGGGATGCGATGAAGTTTTGGAAAACTATCAAAACCACTCCTCCAGATGCGAAGTATAACGGATTTATAGGCGATGTAGATAAAACATTAATGTCTATGATTGGTATTATGAAAAATGTGGGCAGTTTTGACAAGGATGCGACATTTAAAGTAAATAAAGCGGTAAATCCTGCTACATTCAATAAACAATATGCGGAACTCGTTGATGGTTTTAATAAAATGGTTAAATCGCAAGAAACAGCGGATGGTGTGAAAGGATATTCTCTTATCGCACCAGCAAATGAAACTACAATTAATAATTTTATAGAAAAAATAAATACAAAAGATATTCCACCAAGTATAGAAAAAGATATAAATCTTAGTGTTGAAGTCCCGATCGCATACTCAGACGATATGGTAGTAGCACCCAATTTTGATTCAATCGGACTGGGCAATAACTTAACTATACTTGATGATAAAGGTGCCCAAACGAGGCACTTAAAGGGATTTTGTTAAATCGTTGAGAGCGAAGACTGGAAAGAAAATTAAACTTTCTAATTATGACGATCCAAAAGTTGGATGGGAGGAGGCCATTAAACAGGCACTAAATCAAGGTGCTAGTATATCAGACGTAGCAGATGCGGATGATATTTTGGATAAGAGAATTTACGAAGAAATGCGGGGTAAATTAACTCCAGACCAAATGAAGCAATTGGAGGATTTAGAATTGAAGGATGCGAGCGTGCCAAGAAAACAAACACCAATACCAACTCAACCACCGCAAACCATGCCACCGCAAACCATGCCACCGCAAACTATGCCACCGCAAACTATGCCACCAGCACCGCAAACCATGCCACCAGCACCGCAAACAACACAAGCACCAGCACCACCAAATCCACAACCAGAGTATGAAGGAGGTGTTTATAAAAGTGGAACAAAACAGGGGCTCCCATTCTGGGAGGAAAAAGTTAAAGATGAAAAACTTAAAGAAATGATGAAAGAATACAAAGTTTCAGATGACCCAGACCCAGCAACAACACCAAATCAAGCCATGGTTGATAGCATGAGAAGCATTGACCAATTGGTTGATAAACTTATGGGTAAAACTCCCGCCGATGAAAGAGAAGATATGTTAGCACTTATTCGTTTTCTAATGCCAAGCGACCAAAACGGAGGCATCGGCACTTCACAAACAAACCCACTTATTAAAGGCAACGAACTAAGACGCGATCGCATGCTAGACACCAAGAATGATTTTGAATCACTAGATAACACACGTTATGGCAACACAAATAATCACTTTATGCTTAATAGATACAATAGAGCCGTTATTCAACAACGAATGAGAGAGACACGAGAATTACCAAAAATGAAGCGCAAACTAACACGAAACTTCTCAGCGGAAATCCCGCGACAGGTTCAAACTCGTCCAGAAAGAAAGGATTTTAAACCGCTTGTCAATCCTCCAAGTAATTACGCTTTTGGTAGTCCTTACTCTCCTTATTTCTATAATTATGCTTCACCACCCCAACCCTTTGGCGCCGAATATGATAATTATAGATACAATCCAAACTATTTTTAAAACCCATAGTATAGTATATCTTATAATATAAGATTGGATGCCGAGGTCTATACATAAAGGATTAATAGCCAACAAGTTGCCACGAAAAACACTTTTGAAGCAAAATCTGGAGAAAACCAACATAGAAAAAGCACACGAGGAATTTACTATTGACAGGCCAGTAATAACAGAGTTAGATAGCAAAAAACCGCCCAAATTTCACAATGACTTGGAAATACAACCAATTAAAACACAAAGAGATAGCGTTGAATTGCTCCCTATTCAAAAAGAAGGAGTATTGCCAGCAATGGGGACTATGGTTATATGCGCCAGCACTGGCGGTGGTAAATCAGTTATGATTTGTAATCTACTCGCCAAAAAGAACATGTTGAAAGGTTTTTATGATAGAATAGTCGTATTTTGCTTAAGCCCGTGCCCGATTTTGGAAGACACTCTCAAGTTAAAAAAAGAAGACATAATCAAAGATGATAAGCCTGAGTTAATGAGAGACATATTAACTAAACAAAAAGAACTGATTAAAACTAAAGGGTTTAAGAAAGCACCAAAGATATTATTGTTATTGGATGATATCGCACAGAGTAAAACTTTTCTCAAATCAGAAGTGCTTACCGAGTTGTTTTTCGCTTCAACACATGCTAAGGTGTCAGTCTGGGTCGCAACTCAGAGTTATACACAACTCCCACGAAGAATAAGAATTAATTGTCATTGGATGATTATTTTTAATGGAGTAAGGCGGAGCGAACTTGACAGACTGGCGGATGAATATGAAAGTCCTTTTCTCACCAAAAAAGAATTTTACCATATGGTTAAATATGCTACGGCAGAACCTTATTCGTTTCTAGCAATTAATAATACGGCTAGTGATAGAACGACCCAGTTTAGAAAGAATTTCTCTACTATATTGCGATTAAACAAGGACAGAGATATGACCAATTTATAAAACTAATTCAATTAAAAAGTTTTTTTGTTTCATAATAATATAATATGTCAGCACAGAAACTATATGCGACCCCTTATCATCAAGCAATGTCAATTTGGTATAAAGAAAATGGACAAGGCAAACTCACAACAATTCGTAAGGGAACACCCGAACATGTGGCAATCAAAAAAATAGAAGAGGGTATTAAGAGTGGTAAGATTAAAAGTCTAATCCGTCCAAAAGCACCTAGGGTAAAGAAAACACTTAACGAACCTATTGCCAGCGGGCAACCAGACCAAGCGCCAGACGAAGCATTGAAAAGAAAGGCGCCAGACATAGCATCAGCAAATAATTCAACTCCCGAACCAAATGCCAAACCTGTTGAAATGTCTCCAGCACCTAGGGTTGAACAATCCTTACCCAAATCTGTCAATCCCACTCCTGTTGCTGTGCCAACAAAAACTACCACAACACCAGCAAGCAAGATAGAAGCAATAGAAGATGCTTCTAAGGAAACTCCACCACCACCTAAGGAGGTTGCCGAAACTAGCGATGTTGATGTAAATCAAGCCATAGCGGATTTAAAGAAAATGAAAGAGGAAAGAATTACGCACCAGAATTTACAAATTATGAAAAAAATAATTAATGGTAATTGATAAAATATATTTTAAAGTTGATTTAAATTAGGAAAAAAATCAACTTACATTTATATAATGATTAAAAACACACATGCCTCCAATAGATTGTCTAACGAGTTTATTAACAAACTCAACGAAGGAAACAGACCCGCGAGTGATGGTTTTCAACTAAATCAGTTTGAATTGTGGAGTAGTCATGGCGCCCCGTTAGTTAATCAACTATTAACCGAATTTGGCGACCTTGTCTCACATGAGAAGAGCACCATTCAAAACACATTAACTGACATTTCTGATAGCAAAGAAAAAGGAGATGTTGTTGATTTGGACACCGCTGTTAGCAGTTTGGCTTACTTGAAGAAAGCGGTTCAAAATGCTGAGGCAAGAGAGTTTCAATTGACTTCACCACAAGATGCGAGACTTGACAATATACAGAATTCAGTTGATATTATTAAACAATCCGTTTCAGGTGAATAAATAATTATTTTTAATTTCTATTATTATTTTTTTAGTATAGTAGCACCACCTCACAAGCACACACAAAAAATGGAAGGAAAGGATAGTAAAAACACGGAGGAGTTGATGACCCTCAACAACCTCAGGTATGAGTTGCCAGCAAATCTAGCACTCACTGAGCAGGGAAGTATCTTTAAGAAGAACTTCGCCGACCAGCAGACTTATACCAGTGCGTCGGGGACTGAAATGATTTTTACATTACAGGCAAGCACTGATTTTGTCTATGGAAAGAATTGTTATTTAACATTTGATATTAAAGCAGATGGATTGGTAGCCACTGATGGAAAAGATAATGTTGCCTGTGCTATTGGTTTCCAGAACACACCAGCAACGGCTATTTTTGAAAGATTTTTGTTGGAAAGCAAGGATGGTAGCGATCTTGAACGAATTGAAGATTTGAACAAGATGGTGCGAAATATTCTCCCGTGGCATTATCCTTTTGATTATCGCCGACAGGCACAGATGTCTGGACAGAGAGAAAGTGTTGATGTTATGGCTAGCGTTACGGACGATGCAGTTGCTTACTTTGCGGTCAATGTCCCCACTGCTGGTAGTGTTGCGACTGGCAATTATTTGAGAGTCTGTATTCCTCTTCATTACTTTTCGGGAGTGTTTAATGAAGAAACTCTCATTCCTCCCTCTCTGATTAGTGGTATGAGGCTTCGTTTGACATTTGCCCCGCCACAGGAAGCATTGACTATTATTGGAACCACTGATGCTAAGGTTCCCGCTGGATTCTCCGGATCGGCTCTCACTTTCACCATATCAAATCCTGTTATTATGCTGGAGACATTCTCTCTTGCTCCTGCTGTCCAGAGAAATATTATGGAACAGATGGGAAGCAAGGATGGGCTTCCATACACTTATGAAACATATTATAACCAAAAAGCAAATCCTGCGACTTCGGATGATTTTAATCTTCAAGTGAATAAAGCCGTTGCGCGTGCTCAGTGCTTGTATATCGTCACTCAAAATGTAATCGCAGATAATGCTAGTATTGATAACTTGGGAACGGCTCAAATGAATTACAGACAATATCAATGCCGTATTGGTGATTGGTATGCTCCTCAACAGAAGATGGAAATCGGAGGAAGCACCGATACACTTGCCTCCGTTCAACGAGGATGTGCCGAGTTGTATGCTAACAATCTCCAAGCGACTATGGGTATTCGTGATGCTTACATGTCTTCATCTGTTTCTCTTGAAAACTTTCGTAAGTATTATTCTGCTACGGGATTTTCCACTACTGCTACAGATGGTGGTTTTGCTACCATTATCCAGACACTCAATCAATCGCCACACATTGGAGCGTCTGGTCTTGCGGTTAATAACTCACGAACTGCCGAAGTTTCTATTCGGTACGCTTCTGATTATAACGCAGACCGCGCCATCACCGCTTGGTTGAAATACGTCAAAGCGGCGTCTATCTATCCCAGTAGATGTGTTGTTAAGCAGTAGCCCTTATTTATTCAAAATCTCTCTTAGTATATGTAGTTTAAACAAAAATGATTAAAATAACCATATAAACATATCGCAACATACAATATAATAAAACATAATACAATATGCCACGGGTTGGAGATTGTAAGAAAGGTAAAATCTATGCGATTAGGTCTCATCAAACCGATGAAATTTACATAGGAAGCACCACGAGAGAATTGTCCGCTCGTATGTCAAACCATCGCTACACTTATGAACTCTGGAAAAAAGACGAAAAGAAACATAAATATTACTCCAGTTTTGAAATAATCAAACACGGCGATGCCTATATTGAACTTTTGGAATACTACCCGTGCGAAACACTCGCCCAACTTAATAAAAGGGAAGGCGAATGTATAAGGGAAAACAAGTGTGTAAATAAATATGTCGCAGGTCGGAGTGTGAATGAATGGCATAAAGACAATGCTGAATATGTAAAACAACACAAACGAGAATATAATGAACGAAACAAAGAACATCTGGCTAAAAAGAAAAAAGAATATCGCGAGAAGCACATTGAATATTTTCAACAAATCGCTAAAGAATATAGAACCGATAATAAAGCCAAAATAGCAGAAAGAGATAGATTATATCGTGAAAAAAACAAGGAATATCTAAACCAATTATCACAAGAAAGAGGGTCTGTTATAGTACAATGTGAACGTGGTGATTTTTCCAGAAAGGATAGTATTTCTAAACATAAAAAAACCAAAACTTACAAAAGAAACATCGAGGCACTTCCAATCGGTTTATGTTTGATGGGATTTTAATTTAATTAAAATATATTATTTTATAATATAGCAATGAGTTTCACGATAAGCAATCTTGAAGACGAAAAGCGCACCCGCAAAAATTTCCTCCTTCGTGTCTCCTCAAGCGATAAAACAGAATCCAAATCCGCTTCTACTCACAATGGCCGTTTCGTCGTTGATTTACCAGCAACTGGCCGTAATATTGATATAATCAGTGCTTATGTCGTTAAAAGTATCTCTATCCCAAACGTTTTCCCAAACATACCGAGTTATGCCAACACTCTCACATTGATTAAAACAACTGGATCGGCTACAAAAACGGCAATCGTAACAGCAAATCAATACACCATTGATACATTTATTACCGCTCTTCAAACTGCGATTAATTCAGCAATTGCCCCAGACTCCGTAGTTATAACTTTGAACTCCGTTAATAAATTGAATTTCGCTTTCACTGGTGATACGTATGCTTTTGATTACGATAACAGCACGATTAGAGATAAGATAGGACTAACTGCCGATATCTCGGCGGCGGCGAGTAGCACGATGCAATCCATAGTCAATCTAATCGGTGAAACGGCCGTTTATGTCCATAGCCGTGCTTTAAATCAGTCTGGTTTAGTTGAAGCAAATGGTAATTTCTCTGTCGTTGGTAAATGTAATCTAGATAAACCTTATGGAGTCCAGTGCTACTTTGAGAGTTCTAATGATGTCGCCGATTATGTGCCATTTAATACAACAAAAAGTTTAAGGTCTATTGATATTGTAATTAGAAATGCGGGCGGTGAAGTGCTTGAATGTCCTGTCAATTTTGAAGTTTCAATTCTGCTCAAGGTGTATCATGCGTAATCCTATCGGTTTATTTACATTTGGACTATAATTTCCCTTATTATATATGATATTTTTGGATAATATAGATAAATTGTTTAAGTTGATAACGGCTGTCAACGAGTGCCGTTTGAAACAAAAAAAAGATATAATCCCGTGCGGGACTAATATGGATCAGTTTTATCGGTATTTAAGGAAATACCATGCACCAATTGTTGAGGAAATGACAAAAAAAAATAAATATTAACAATCTAGCAGTAGAGATAGAAAAAAAGTTTGAAAGCCTGTATTTTTGAAAGTGTGTATTTTTGAAAGTGTGTATTTTTTTTTGTTTAAATCTGGTCTTCAATCCAGTTCAATGAAGCGTAAATGCTCGCCGTTCCACCGCTCGTTAATTGTGCTGATATGGTAAATGTTTTGCTTGTTCCTATCTTGATATTATATTGAGACAAATCAATGTATATGGACAAACCAGCAGACAACACATATGTAAATATCACACTTCCACCCGTTCTTGTTGTCCCCACCGTATCAACCTCTGCCAATGATGTGTTTGTATCGTAATTGTTGTATGCTGGTGTGCCTCTTAATGTGGTATTAAGAATAATTCTCACAATACATGTTTTAGTATCCGAATTGCTAATACATAAATTCTCAAAGTAAATTATGTTATAATTCGTTTTGCTGTTGAATGTGGCGCGGTTTCTAATAGTAAATATGGCATTTTCAGTGGCTCCTATAGTTTTGACAGCATCATACGAGTTAGTTATAGCAATAGTCCGATCAATTTTCCCTTCAACCGCCAAAAACATACTCGCGGTTTTCATTACAACGGATTGAAGGCTTGACGAATACGCCTTCGCATAAACAGCAAACGCCGCCTGATCCAATGATGGAGTAGTAGCAGTGCTCGCGTATTTAATCGCATGAATTATCTCCATTCGTCCAGTGCGCGGGTTTTCAATTTTAAATGTAATTTGACCGCTACCCAGATATTGGACGACTATTTCAAACACATTCAATTTAGTAAAATCAATCGTGGGGAAGTTTCCCGTATTATCACATTTATCAACATTCCACGTATATTGACTAACCACATTTTCTACACCCCCCGCCGTTCTGACAACAGACATTCCCGAGTTTGATTGTCTAAAACATAAATTGTCTGCTGGTGTGCCTATGCCAATATCGCAATTGAAAGTAGTTGCGGTGGTAGATGACGGAAACAATGCGGAGAATCTAGCAACCAAGCCCATACCACTTCTATATTTGGCTCTTTCAATAGTCGTAATCTGTGCGGTTGAATTACCTGAGACCGATGTTGTTAAAACCGCCATTGAATTAGCAGACGATACCACACCGCCATTAGTTTCTGTTTTGTCAAAGAAACGAGTATTAATGCCATAAGTGAAGACATTTTGTAATACTGGCGACAGAGTGGCCGTTCGCAATTCTCCGAAGGCCGTTGTAGGTAAAGCATCTTTAATATTATCTGTGTTTGATGACGATGGTGTGTTCGTGCTTTGACCAAAAAGGTTCATTTTTATTATATATGTAAGTCTTTTTTTTCAAAAATAGACTTTATAATATAAAACATGTCAGTTATTATTAAAGAATTGCCCGCGGATATCGTTGGCCACATAAGAACATTTGTTTATGCAGAAACGCCCCTGCCGAAATATACAGAAGAATTTTGCAATATATGTGGCTTGTCTCGCACATTCCGATCGCACCCCCCGATTATAGCAGGCAATTTCTATGGTGTGGATAGTATTGAGTTTTTCACAATCTGCTCCATTAAATGCTACAGACGAGAGTCTAATCTTAGACTAAAATATGGAGAGCCCCCATTGATTGTGGTTAAGTATTAGCCTTCTTTTTAATTCTAGCACTTCTTCTTAATGGTTGCTTCACTTCTTCTGGTTGCTTCACTTCTTCTGGTTGTTTTCCTTCTTCTGGCTTTTCCTTCTTCTGCTTTACAAACTCATTGACAAGCACTGCTCCTATCCCGCTTAATTGTCGTAGTTTAGTATTTGTTATTTGCCCTTCGTAATCGTTCCATATTTTTTCCAACAATTCAAGTTTATCTGCACGGCTCGCTCTCTTTCCTAATGGTTCATATTTGCTTTCTTCTTCTCCGTTTTCGCTAATATTATTTAAATTCATATATAAATCTATCTTTCTTCTTAACTCTTCAAGTTCTGTTTTAATCCCTTCTGCTTAAATCTCCTCAGGATCGGCCACATTTACCCACGAATACGAAAAACTTGTCATCATATCGCCGTGTACCAATACATTGCTTACCCATGTGTTAAAATTCTCTAATTTCGGATTGGCGAAATTAGAATAAGATAAACTTGCATACAACTTTCTCAGCATACTGCTCTTCTGTTTATAGTTCTCCAGCCACGGAAAGATTTTAATTATTCGTTTGTTTAACTCATTGTTTTTTTGTTTGTCTAATTGCCCGTCATCGTTGATAATAACCGCTTTCTTTTTCTTGAAATGATTTCTAATTGAATTCACTTTATCAATTACAAATTCGGGAGTAAAAAGAATAACTGGCCTTTCTGTCCAATTCTTCTTTTGTCCCTCTCGCTTCTTCGCTAGATTATTCACTCTTAACCAACTCGGCTTATCAGGGATTAATTCATATGTATTTTTATCAAATATCTCTACGGGGCGGGCACCAGTTGCTATCATTAATGATAGCAGTTTCATATAGACATCATCGCTCATGATCATTTCATTCATTTTCGCCATCACATCCCGCACATCTATTTGTATTTTTTCTTCATTTTTCTGCTTCACATCTTTCTTGTATCCTTCTACGATTTCAATTCTTTCATCTTCGTTCAAATTGAAGTATTTATCTAGTTTGGACATTTCATAAACTTTTTCACTTTGATTTGGTTTAATTGCCTTCATTCTAACTTCAGATATTCGTTGTCGTCTTGATTGTAAATTTGGATAAATTATGACATATTTAGGGTAAATGACTTTTAATGTTTCCAGTGCTTCTTCGTCAGTAGTTTTATTAGAAAATAATAACATTATAGAATTATGGAAGGCGATTGACGGCTTATGGTCACTATCAAAATGATTAGACACTACATTATAAATTTTTTGTTCGGTGTCTGCTACTTTTAGTTGCCTCACAAACTTTCTATCACTCTCACTCCACATTGACTGACCTGTGTATATTAAACAAGTTTATATTTTTTCTAAGTCATAAATAATATCAAAAGAAAGATTTAATTAACGGATTTTGACGATCCAATTCACTTGGCCTGCCTCGTGGTTCAGTTTTGCCAAGGCAGTAAGGCTGTTGAAAATAATCAACTCCTCCCGCTCACCACTCCCTTTGGACACGAGAAAATGATATGCGTATTTTGGATTTTTGATGCTCGTGTCGTATTTGGCTCTACCATAAAAACAATTCGGATCTTCTCGGTGGGAAGATTTGCTTGTGAAACATTTGATAGATTTGTAGGCTTTAACAAAAGCCTTTGACATTTCTACAAATTTTCCTGTAGTTGTAAGAGTTAATCTTGCTGGAAGGTCGCTGAAGTTCCCCCACGGACGAGGAATGACTTCCTTGCCCTCTGCAGGCGAAGGCGAAGGTGAAGGCGCGACGGCTTTGGCTTCTGGTTCATCCTCCTCCTCCTTCTCATCGCGTGGCATCCCCATGGCCTCCATCTCATTGACCAATTCTTCCGACATGACCTACCCACACATCAAAAAGCACAAAAACACATATGTGGGTAGTGCCTTGAAGCCGTTCTAATCAATACACTAATCAATATACTAATATGTGCTTTTTATAAATAAACTAATAATGAGAAGGGTTGTAGCATTGTTTGTTGTCTATCGTGTTGCTTAAGGAGAAGTGAGCAGGTAGGCAGATGCACAACATAAACAAGGCTACTCTAATCCTCTCTCATACATCTATACATATTCCCATCATCGTTGTTCATCAGACTATATTCTGATTTAACTTGGACTGGGATATGTGCTGAATATCTAATGTAGGATTGATTGAAAGTAAGTTTTTCGTTTTCAATCCCTCTAAGAATTCTATCTTGGACAACTTTGCTAAACTCGCTCCTATGCTCCCTCCTCCACTCTTTGAATAATTTTCTTTCCTTTTCAATCCTCCTCAATTCATTCTTTCTGTTCCTATCATATTCTCTATCCTCCTCAACATTATCTCTTTCATTATCCAATCTTCTAATCATAATGTCAATTGCTCTCATTTTGGTTAGGTCTGGTTTCATTTTCTCCTTCAATAATTCTATTTCTTTATTTGCTTTGGCTACTCTTTCTTCACATCTTATTCTATATTTCTTCAAATTAGTCTTACTCTCCTTCGTCGTCTTAAAGACATCAATCCATTCTTCAATCGTTCTGTCTTCCCTACTTACTAGGTTCTCACTCATTCTGTTTATGAGGATGTTCTGGCAGTTTTGCCCGCTTGTCTGGCGGGCAGGCGGGCAGGCGGGCACACGGCATTGTTTTGCCCGCACACTTTTACTGAAAAATAATAATAATTTTTTCCATTTCTACGTGTCGTCCCTGCTCCACTTTTTTTCCAGATTATCTCTTAAGTTGGATGTGTATGTTTTTATGGTTGTAATTGTTGCGAAATTGTTGCGAGAGTGTCTGATAGATGAATGGTAAGGGGGCTCGCACTCGGTTTTCCGTGTCGCGAGTTCAATTCCCACTCGTATAACGTCTTCTACACTTTCGCCTTACTTTTTTATTTTTTTTGTCATATTACCTTTTTACTTTTGACGGAGCGGTGTGATGAGTTTTCTTTTGAGGTGCTTTACTTGTTTATTTTATTTTCCTTTATGGGCTTTTATTTTTTGCAAAAATTTAGCAGTCATTATTAATTTGTTATGTTGTTTTCATTTCGTTTTTCCGTTGTTCGTTGTGTGGATTTCCACTGGATTTCCATCACCACACATTGGATAAAGGGCGGACGACTGCGAGAGAGAGCAGAGGGAGATTTATTAAAATTCATCTTCCTGCCCCTGTCCGCCCTTTGGCCTTGGGAGCCGAAAACTTTTTATATGGTGGTATATATATAGTAGAGACATATTTTTTTTTTCTTATATAAGGTTGGACACCCTGTCCAAGTAAAAAAAGTATTAATAGTAAGTATAATAACATATAAAATCCTTTAAAAAACATAATAAAAAGTGTCGAGGTCTTAAAACTGAAGTCGGACACGGCCAACGTGGGGGATTGGACACTATGTAGGAAGCGGTATTTAATGAAAACTCTCTCTCCCGTGCTCATATACACAAAAAGAAACAGGACTGCTTTTTGTGCTCAACAAGCACTACATAAGCACTACATTTTTTACTCTCACATTATCCCCCCAACCCCCCCGTTTCAACTTCGTTGAAACCGCCCCCCCTTCCCCCCTATGACCATTTGTATATATAAGGGTTGTCTATCCGCAAAGTATGAAAAAAGCCGTTAGAATGTGTAAAACCTTCAACGGATACAACGAAAAAAGTGTCCAACCCTTATGAAAACTATCAAATGTTTTCTAAAAATCAACAAACTAAGCACATTTAGAAAGAATTAAGACATATTAAGCACATAGTCCATATAAACTTTATACATATATGTATATATATGTATTTATATGTATGTATGTGTGTGTATGTATGTATAAGATATGTATATATGTATATATATGTATATATATGTATACATATGTATGTATGTATGTATGTGTGTGTATGTATGTATGCAGTTTTGTCGGACATGTTGGCTTGGATAGCAAGCTATGTATATGTATGTATATATGTATATGCATGTATATGTATGTATGTATGTGTGTGTATGTATGTATGCAGTGTTCTCGGATATGGTTGGCTTGGATAGCAAGCTATGTATGTATGTATACGTATGTATATGTATGTATATGTATGTATGTATGTGTGTGTATGTATGCATGTATGCAGTGTTCTCGGACGTGTCGGCTTGGATAGCAAGCTATGTATGTATGTATATGTATGTATATGTATGTATGTATGTATGTGTATGTATGTATGTATGCAGTGTTCTCGGACGTGTCGGCTTGGATAGCAAGCTATGTATGTATGTATGTATGTATGTATGTATGTATGTATGTATGTATGTATGTATATATGTGTGTGTGTATGTATGCAGTGTTCTCGGACATGTAGGTTTTTTGGTGATATGTAATCAACATTATATATACCAAGTTTCCCCTTCATTTCTCCTTCGCACTCTTTTATTTCACCAGTCATAAATAATTCAAGCATTGCGGTTGGATAAAGTGAGACGACATCCGCATCAATAAGATAATCTACAATCTCATCAAACTTAATTTCGCCACTTAAGTATTTTTTGTATTGCTCTGAGATAAACCTCCTTTTGCTTGGGTAAGTTCTAGCACCATACACAGCCTTTCTAAAGTCTCTTTCTTGTTTTATGGTAGGTAATTGAATGATGTATTTTCCATCTATCCTCTTTTTCCATAAATTGAATGTAAGAGACGAAGTAGAGATAAAAGCGGTTAAGTTTGTTTTGTGCTCTTCGTATGTTTGTCTATTTAGTGTGTCGTGGAGTTCCTTAAGCCCCATAACATCTTTCTGTAAATATTCTAAACATTCTTTTTTGGTTTCTTCATCCATTTCTTCCCATCGTTTCGCTTTACTATGGTCAAAGTCTCCTTTTGAAACATTACAGCCCAAGGTTTCAAGGTTCTTTTTAAGGCTTCCTTCAGTGTGCTTGCACATATCCCAGAATTTTATGTTTTTGTATTCCATTGAGATAATGGCTCCATTATTAATCAATGGAGTGTCTTTAATTTTTCTTTTGATAAATTCTTTTTGAAGGAAGTAGTGGTCAAACTTTGAACCATTAAAGGCATTAACATATAATTTTGCTTTTGGTTTTCTTTTTGCTAAATCTTCAGCGAATTTAAAAATTATATCAAGAAGTTTGGGAATACAATCATCGCCAGCGACATATTTAAAACCAATATCTGCAATTGTATAGCCCGCTATGTATGGGGTGTGCAATTCGTATAGGTTTGTAAAAGTCTCAAGGTCATAATGAAAAACCTCATCTTGATTGTTATAATTCATTTCATCAAATCTAGTTAATAAAGACCTTACTTGTTTTTCTTTTTCTCTAAGTTTAGCCTTCGCATATGTAATCCTTTTATTATTGCAAGTGTGATTATTGAAATATTCCCTCAGACAATTGGGGCACTTATTTTTGTTTCTTTTTATAAAACTTATATAATGTCCTTTAAGAAGATAACAAAGCACATCCGCAGTAATTAAAGGGTCTTCAAAGTTTTTGAAAGTCTGTTTCGTTGTCGCATCAGTTATTTCAAAATACTTACCTTCAATACAATATTTTTTTAATATTTCAAAACCAACCGATAAAGGTATGTAAGAATTAGTTTCAAGTTTAAATTCTTTTCTAATATCATTACATACTTTTTTATTAAGTTTTGATTTACCCTTCAAAGGAAGGTTTAATATATTCTTGACAACATAGAAGAAACAATTATTATCCTTACTCCTTGGATTAATATGAATTCCTTCATCTGTTTTATTTTTCAAATCCTTTCCTGAAGAATTGCATCCGCCTCCGTCTTCTTGGACAATTTGAATATTTATGTATTGGATAATTCGTTCATATCCGTGAGCACTGGCTTCAAGATTTTGTTCGTTGTATAGATATATATCACGAAATAGGTCGTCTATATCTTTCAACTTAACGGAATTGAAAGTTTTCCATTTGTAAAACTTGCTGTCATCAACATCCGTTATATAACCAAACTTAATATGAATACTTGCTTCGTTTGTCATACCTCTGGTTTTAACATCTCTTACTGCTCTCATAATTATCAGTTCAATCGCATCCATATCATAAAAGTTAATGTCAAGATTTCTAAAGGGGTATGAAAAGCCGTTTATACCTATGTTTCGTATTGGTCTTAGTTCAACGAGTTTTACCTCTCGACGTCCCGCCTCTCGTGTCTTTGTTTCGCGTAAGTTCGCCCTTACCTTCGCTAGTTCTACATTTTCTTTTGTTGGTCTAGGTGGTAATGGTGGTGGCATGTTATTTTTATATTAGCAGGAATATAAAAATATTGAAAAATAATTAATAAATTATCTGTTATATTTATAACTAATAATATATTATCCTTAATATATAATTCATATATATTATTTTAGTGCTTCTTCCATTCGCTTTAACTTCATTAAGGCCTGCTTTACTTCTTCTCTTTTTTTCTTTCTTCGTTCCGCTATTAATGTTTTATTTTGGTTGTAATATTCCATTGCCTTTTGCTTGTGCCTTTCGGGGTCTTTCTTTATGAATTCCCTAGCCCTTTTCCGTAAGGCTTCCTTTTTCTCTTCTGGAGTTTTGTATATTGCTTTTCTACCCATCTTATATAATACAAAAAAATAATCTTTAATATAAATTAAATATTGTTTATGATATTTTAAATTGTAATTTCAATCCCGTAATGTTTTCCTAATCCTCCTCCATAGATTGAATAATATACTTGTTTCCTTCCTTTAAACTTAAGAGTTTCTGCCAAGTGCTTATTAATATAACCTAGTTGTTTTCCGCTTTCTGTTTCAACCTTTACCGCATTTTTATCGAATTTGTTTTCTGGTTCGTGTTGAATGAAAACTTTTTCGCCTCGCCCAATTGTTTTAAGATAAGAGATATTTCCCTGTCTCCCATCAAATGAAACACCCACAACTCTGGTCGTCGTCATCTTATATAATAGTAGAAAAAAATAATCTTTAATATAAATTAATTATTGTTTGTTTTCGTAATATTTTTCTATATCATCATTTCTACGACAAACACGTATAACTGGATAACCTCCAATCATTACCTCCTCTTTCTCGGCGAAGAAATCTCTATGAAAATCAGATTTTTCGTGTGTATATTTGCTGTATATTCCTATGGTCTTACCACATACACAAGTATATTTTTGTTTGCTTCTTTCTTTTCTATATTCTGCTCTCTTCTGTTTGCGGGTAATCTCCGACGTGACGGAGATATTCATCATATAATAAATGATATTATACATTATGTAATAACTTTTAATAAAAATGTGTCATATATTTTTCTGTTGCTTGTAGTAGCCGTTTTGAGTGCTTTTGGCCTTCTGTATTGATTACTTGTGTGATATGTCTAGAAGCCTTAATCGCAGTTAGTGTCGTGAATTTAAGGCACGAAAATTCATGACACGAACTGCGGTATCATCTACTACGATCATTTATGTTGGATAGACAGGTCTAACCGCAAAGTATAAAACAAGCCGTTAAAATGTGTAAAACCAACATTAGACATATAGAAAAAAGTGTCCAACCCTTGTAAAAACCGACGAAGGTTTTCTAAAAATCAACAAACTAAGCACATTTAGAAAGAATTAAGACATATTAAGCACATAGTCCATATTTTTACTACATAAAAATATATATAAATAAATTTTATATGGACTATGTGCTTAATATGTCTTAATTCTTTCTAAATGTGCTTAGTTTGTTGATTTTTAGAAAACCTTCGTCGGTTTTTACAAGGGTTGGACACTTTTTTCTATATGTCTAATGTTGGTTTTACACATTTTAACGGCTTGTTTTATACTTTGCGGTTAGACCTGTCTATCCAACATAAATGATCACACCCCGAAAGGGGGGAAGGGGGGGGAAGGGGGGGCGGTTTCAACGAAGTTGAAACGGGGGGGTTGGGGGGGTTAAAAATCAAGTGTCTTTAAAAATTCAATGTCAGGATTAGTGCTGGCTAACACATTGCTCACATTATGTTTCTTTTTGTAATATTCCCTTCTGTATTCATTTATTATTGCTCTATTGCTGTCTAAATATTTCCTTTGTTGTTGCTGTATTTTGTCTTTATTTCTCTTGTAATATTCCCTTCGTCGTTCATTTATTTTATCTCTATTCTTCTCCACATACCTCTTTTGTTTTTCTTTCATTTTCTCTGGATGTTTCTCCTTATACTTTTTTCTGTATCGTTGCTGTTTTGTATCGGGTGCATTCATTAAGAATTTCAATTCTTCCTTAATGTCGGTATCCATTGTATATACTATATACCGCTTATGTTTAACATAAATATACTATATACCACTTAATGTATGAGCACGGGAGAGAGAGTTTTTATAAAATACCGCTTTCTACCCCCTGTCCAACCCTTAGGTTGGACACGGACAACCTCAGTTTTTGAAGGTTGGACACTTTTTATTATGTTTTTTTAAGGATTTTATATATTATTACTCTTACTATTAATCTTTTTTTTATCTGTCCAAGGTGTCCAACCTTATATAAGAAAAATAAAAAAAAAATATAGTCTATACTAAAATAGTATAGTCTATATATAAAGGCTTTCGGCTCCCGATGGCCAAAGGTTGGACAGGGGGCAGGAAGATGAATTTTAATAAATCTCCCTCTGCTCTCTCTCGCAGGTGTCCAACCTCTAATGACGGAAATCCAGTGGAAATCTAATGATTAAATAATTTTGATTTAAATAATTAAA
The DNA here is from genome assembly GCA_019918135.1 of Paulinella micropora. Taxonomy (NCBI): domain Eukaryota; phylum Cercozoa; class Imbricatea; order Euglyphida; family Paulinellidae; genus Paulinella; species Paulinella micropora. The sequence continues at coordinate 221,908 of WBZZ01006535.1, read as the reverse complement.
ACAATATAATTATATATATAACATGCCGAGACAAAAGAAATATAACACGCCCGACGAACGGGTATTAATAAGGAGGGAAAGGGCGAGTGCTTACTTGAAGGCACACCCCGATAAGAACCGAGCAAATGCCAAGGCTTACTACCACAAAAATAAGGAAAAAATTAAGGCACAGCGGAAGGAGCGATACGAAAAACAAAAGGAAGAATTGATAAGTTTGAGGCGATTGCGGGATAGTCTGGCGGTAAATATATAAATTATTTTATATATAAGTATATCATGGTAGATATACTATGGACACTAGACTGCTGATGACACGCCCATACTGGGCACAGGAAGATTTACAATTACACATTGATTACACGGAGGGAAATTATTTTTTAAATTTAATCAATGCTGTCCGTTTTGTTGCCCCCGACGGCCGATGGGACACTAATCACTGGCAGGTGGCACGTATGTTGAAAGGTGGCACGGAGAGTTATTGTTGTTGCGGACACATAATTACAAAGAACTTCATAATCAAGCACAGGACGAGTGGTGCTGAGATGATTGTTGGCTCTCATTGTGTCAAGAGGTTTAATAATCGTAAAATGAATGAAGAGTTGTCGTTGCTAGTTAGACTTAACGACCCCAATGTTAAATTTTGTAGCCACTGCGAAAGTAAAAGGGCGATTTCAAAAAATATAATAGCACGATACCCGAACAAGGACAAATACTACCACACGACATGTATGCGAAAGGCTTTTTACCAATGCTCCTTTTGTAATGCTTACAGAGGATATGAACCATGCGACTGCTACAATAAAATACGAAACAACACTCCCTTTTGGTTGCGGTAAGTATATATAGAATATTTTAATTTCTTCTAAGGATAAGATAACATATGGGTATAGATATATAGAACAATTTAATTATTTTTCTATAAAAAAATCTGACCACTGATATACAATGACCGCCCCTATGTTGGACAATGGCAACTGGCACTGGAAACAGGAAGAAGCACTGGAGGGCAAAACGGCCGAAATCCTTATCAAATGGGGCAACAAACAATTTACTACTTTACCAAACCAAGAAGACTTTATTGAATTGATTGAAAAAACCCCCGAAGAACAAAAACAATTTTACGAAGTGTTGATGGATGGTAAGCCACAGCGAATGTTTGCCGATTTGGACGGCGATAACTTGAGTATCTTACGAGAGAAGATGTATGAACGATGGAACGATTTAATGGAAAATGTATTTCAACTACTTGGTATGAAATACAACCCGAAAAAGGCCAAATACTTGGATGCTTGCAAGGGTGATAAGATGTCGTGCCACTTTTCATATGACAACGGCTTCGTATTTGCCAACTGCGACACACAAAAAGAATTTTGGAAATTCGTTGAAACCATTATTGAAAAAAATTACACTGACCTCTGCTTTACCTTTGAACGACAGGATAAAAAAATTGAACTGCGAACCATTCTGGATATCTCCGTGTATAACAAGAACCGAGCATTTCGCACCATTTACTCTCACAAAGACGGGAGCAGTCGTGTGTTGCTTCCATACTCTTATACACCAAAAACCAATACATTGAAACTATTGCAAAATGTTGAAATTGATGATTACTTAATCATGCGACCCGACGAAACCTCATATTATAGTGTTAAACTGCCCGAATATACTTCTCTGCGACGATACCAGCACATAACTATTGCCGAAGTTGAACAAATCATACTCAGCAAAGTGGCTAATGTGGATATAAAAGAGCAAAAGCAACGAATGTTTGTTTTAAAAACGAAAGGAGTGAGAAAATGTATCATAAATGGCGAGGAGAACCAAAGCGACAACTGCTATGTTGTGTGGAAACGAGACGGGCTTTATTTCTACTGCCATGATACGGGTTGTGAAGGTAAAGGTGTGCGAATTCATGAATTTACTCCCGCAATTGCTCACGATATCAACACTATTGATGACTTACGGCGACTTGGCAGTGAGTGTAAGACGATTGAAAAATTCAAAGATTTTCTAGAAACCGCTTTGGCATGGATGAACAAATCATATTGTTTTGCTAACTTGGCAAAGCCAACCATAATTGAAGAATACATTGATGCTAGGGATAAAATGGTGTTTCGTTATAAAACAGAAACGGCGATGGAGGCCTTCTTCAAAAACAAAAGAATAAAGACTAATCTTTCAAAGGAAGACTGGATAGCACTAGGCAAAAACCCCGCCACATTGAATGTTGTTGATTTATACAAAATGTGGAATACTCACCCGAAACGACGAGAGGTAAATGATATTATCTTTGACCCCAAGGCATACTTTGATGACAATAAAAAAGGGTTTTACAACTTATTCAAAGGATTTGCCGTCCCCGCCGACACATTGCACGATGTAAAATCATTTACTCCAGAAGAAGAGAAAAACGAGCCATTCTTTCAACATATTTTTAACAGATGGTGCGGTGGAGACCAAAATGTCTATAAAAAGGTTTTGGATATGTTTGCCCACATTTACCAAAAGCCGTGGGAGAAATTACATTTATCTTTGGTGCTAACCAGCACAGAACGAGCAGGTAAGGGAATTATCCTTGAAATATTCAAAGATATTATTGGTGGCGAATATTACTTTCAGCCCTCCGATGTGAAAGAAGTGTTAGGCGACTTCAATGCCCAACTAGCACGGGCTATAGTCGTATATATGGACGAAATGGTGTGGGGTGGTGATAAGGAACGAGCGGGCACTATTAAGAAAATGGTATCCGAAAATACACTCACTCTCAAACAAAAATATTTACCAAATCTTACATTAGAAAATATCTTCTTCTTGGTGCTTGCTTCTAACGAAGAATGGGTTGTCCCCGCAGGAACAACGGAGCAACGATGGCTAGTATTGGAAGTATCGGACGAATTGGCACTAATGAAAGAAAACGAAAAAAGAAAAGTGATTGCGGATATTCGTGCAATTGACCGACAGCGACTGGCGAAGTTTCTTGCCGAACGAGACCTTAGCACTTTTAACGATCGTGAGACGATATTAACAGGCGGACTACGACAACAAAAAGTAAAAACATTGTCTAAAATACGGAAGTGGTGGTTAGATTGTTTAAACGATGGCCATATTTCAAGCGGAATGCCAGAAATACAATTTGGAGATGAAGTTTCAAAAGAAGTAATGTATGACATATATAAATCAAATATTAATGACCCTCATACTTCGCAGACAAGTTTCTGGATGCAAATGAAAAAACTGATCCCCGATGCAAGGGAAACAAAGAAAACCATAGGTGGAAGGAGACCAAGATTTATACAATTACCCTCTCTGGAAGAATGCCAGAACACATGGCGAACTATTTACGGAGACCAAGAATGGCGATTTAGCACACAGGACGACGACGATGAATAAACAATAATACCAGTTGGTATTTTTTTTCTTCAATCTTATATAGTATGAGCACAAAGCAAAGTTATTTGGACGAGATCGCCAAATGGGAGACTGATAGCAATGTTAAGAAACCGACCATTAAATGGACGAAACCCGACATTGTATCATTTTATGAACAATACAAACCCCGCGGTGGCGACAATGTAAAAGTAGAAATGCCGTCGGCCACTACACTGGAAAACATAGTTAGCAGTATGGCAGAGGAGGAAAGCACTCCATTCAAAACTGCGGATTTAGTAGAAACAGGCATTACGGAAATTAAGGCCAACGTGGGGGAAGAACTGGCAAAAAAAGAAACGGAAGCAAAAGAAGAGAAGAAAACACCGATTAAAGCAAAGCGGAATCCACCCGAGGGCGGGTATAGTTGCTATGAAATAATAACGGCACATTTGAAAGTATCCAAAGACCCGTTTAATTTCTTGTATATGAAAGTGGATGACCGCACCATATTACAGGAGGATATGAAGAAATGGCACGAGAGTAGATACGGACATATACCGCCAGAGCAACGCCCCACTCTTAAATATGGTAAGTTAGATTATAAGACATTTTTCCGCGATGTCTTATCTCAACACGAGGGCAAACTCACGACACTAAAGGATATGTATGACAGGTTTCATGTGTAAGAGGCAGTTAGGGCTATGTCTCTCATCACATCAATATTGAAATACGAAGGTTTAAAAGAGACATAATCCGCAGATGCTGATTTATAATATACTTCCAATGCTATTGGAGCATCCGCCGCATATGTTACCAGAGCATCATTGGTTGTATTATTTACAATTCGTATTGTTCTGTTATTAGTAGTGTCAGACGGGTTTGGACAAGTCATCTGCCATATCAAATTCATTTGAACTCCATATCTTTGGATTAGCCACACACAATCAAAGGACTTATAATCAATGGCGGTTGTATAATTTAGCACTTCGGTATAGTAATCATATGTATTCGTGCCATCTGTGATATGAAACCAAAATTGAAAAGTGGCAATGCCAGTCGGAGCGGGTAAATTCAATGAACCACGAAATGATACATTAATGAAATAACCATATTCTAAACTTGATATCGTTTTGCTACCATATCCGCCCGTGCATAGAGTGGTAAATGTTGAACTCGTCATCCATGACCTAAGGTCAAGACCAACATAAGCATTTTGAATGTTTCTTGTTAATGTCGGGGTAGCCACGACCGCGATTGTTTTTGTGTCAATAGATTGTTGCTCTTGCGAACGGCCAAATATATTCATTTTTTTGAGACTAAATATATATCTTATATTATAAGATTTATTATAAAATAATAGAATTTAAATATGAACCATTTAGGCAATCCGTGGGCATATCACTATTACGGCTCTGTGATAATAGACGAGGATTTAGAAGTTGATGGCGTATTATATGGCGACCATATTGAAGCAAACTCAATACAAGCAAGGACTGACGACATAACAATATCGTCAAAAAATAATAACTCTTCTTTGTTGATATCTGACAGCGGTTATGTGTCAATTAATAATGAATATGATTTGCCATTAGCGGACGGCACGGCTAATCAAATATTAAAAACGGACGGGCTCGGCAATACTTCATTTGCTACATTGACTTCAAGTTATATAAGCGACTTTGAATTGGATAAATTAACGGATGTAGCCATAACAGGCACACCCACAAATAACCAATTGCTTATTTATAGCACAGGGCAATGGCGTAATACAAACTCACTTTTCTTAGATTGGATGGGCTCACTATGATGTTTGGAAATTTAAATATGGGAGGTTTTAATGTAGTAAATGTCGGTAATGTTGATGTATTGATGTTTCGGCTCTTGATAGTGCTGTGGTTAAACTAACAGGAGACCAAACCATAGCAGGAATTAAGACATTTAGCAGTATAATAAATGCTAGTGCGGGGATTGATATGAAAAGTCAAAGCATAACAAATGTTAATCTTGTTGATGGTGTGGATGTTTCTGCCCTTGATACTTCGGTGGTAAAACTAACGGGAGACCAAACCATAGCAGGAAACAAAACATTTACTACTTATTTGGGTATAAAAGACTCAAATTCATTAAACACAGGGAGGCTGTTCTTCAACTATAACAATAATATGGGCTCTATCTATTCGTCGGATGCGGGTGGAGCAACGGGTTATCCATTATCTTTTGTCGGCTCGTCCATACTTTTTGCTCCAACAACAGGGGGTGGATAACATTAACGGGCAATGTTTTTAATTTTAACAGCACAACAGCAATCAGCGGTCTGCCCGCACCATTCTATGACGGCGATGCTTCAACAAAAGCATACACCGATACGAAACTGGCAAAGGACGGAACAACGGCTATGACTGGCAGTTTAAATATGGGAGGATTTTCAATAACAAATGTAAATTTGGTTGATGGTGTTGATGTTTCTACCCTTGATACTTCTGTCGTTAAACTAACAGGAGACCAAACTATAGCAGGAACCAAAACATTCAGCAACATAATAAATGCTAGTGCGGGGATTGATATGAAAAGCCAAAGTATAACAAATGTTAATCTTGTTGATGGTGTTGATATTTCTACTCTTGACACTTCTGTGGTTAAACTAACAGGAGACCAAACCATAGCAGGGAATAAAAAATTTACTTCAACAATAGAAGTGCGGGGTGCTACTGCTCCAACCGCTTTTGATGGTATCGGTATTGCCTTTGATACGGCGACAAATATAGGAGAGATTGTGGCACAAAAAATAGCAACTGCGAGTTATTATCCGATACAAATAACTGGTTCGTATGTTGATTTATATGCGGGGGATAATGTAATCGCGACAGCAACGGGCACGACACTATCTTTAAACAATAGAAAAATTACAAATTTGGCCACACCAACAGCAACAACGGACGGGGCGAATAAAACGTATGTGGATACATTAGACGGGCAAAATGTGAAACTAACAGGAAACCAAACCATAGCAGGAATTAAGACATATAGCAGTGGTGTTGAAATAACGGGAAATTCAATAAATGCTACAACAAAGGGCACATTTATCGTTTTCAATTCTACCAGTAATATCGGCTCTATTGCTAGTTTGGATATGAAAACTGCAACATATTACAACTTTGAAATTTCTGCGAAAAAAATAAGTTTTATTATTGACGGGACGATTGTTGGTTGGGTAAATGCTTCTGGGCTAGATTGTAATAGTAGCAAAATAGCCAACCTTGGAACTCCGACATTATCAACAGACGGGGCGAATAAAACGTATGTAGATACATTGGACGGGCAAAATGTAAAACTATCAACAGACCAAACCATAACGGGAAGCAAAACATTCAACGGGGCGAGCACTACGATAAAATATCTAACTTTAACAAACAATGCTGATTTTAATAATCAAACTATCACTAATGGTGGAAATATAACATATAATGGGGCGAGGATATTAAACCAAAATGGAGGAGATATATTCTTTTCACAGACATCGGGAGATTATCAGTATTTCTTATTTACTCTAAATACCGCTACAAGTGGAACCGCGAACCAACGAGGTTATGTATTTACGAATGTAGCATCTGATGTAAAAGGGGCGGGACTTTATATTTCAAAACTTTTGGATAATAAAAGTGCTTCGTCTGACATTGTCCGTTTTAACAATGCGGGCGGTATGCGGTTTTATGGAGCCTTAGATATGAACTCAAACAATATAACAAATGGCGGAACAATAACAGGAACGACAATTACTTCAACCGCGGGTATATCAACAACAACAGCAACCGCAAGCGGATTATTAACAGCGACAGGAGGGTCTAGCATAGTTATACAAGGAAATACGAATGGAGGTAATACGAGAGGAATATTTTTGTGGGACACTGGCAACACCAGTTATGGTATTTATATGGCTTCAAATGGAGGAGGTGCAAATACCAGAAGTCTAGCGGGAGGGTCTGCGGTTGCAGGCAATGATTTCACTTCTTTTGCTGTTAGATTTAGGGTAAGTAATGCTTCAACCGACGGATTTATATGGGAGAACTCGTCCGAACAATTGTTAATGTCATTAAACGGGGCAAATGGGACTTTATGGACAAAAGGGTTAATAACGGCTAGTGCGGGATATCAACAACAACATTAACAACAACCGACAATATAGTAGTAGGAGCGGGTAAAAGTGTGATTATTGATAGAAGTGCTGTTGCTAATAATAAACTGGTTTTATATGATAGTGGAACACCTTCAACAACTGGATTTTATGGATTTGGTATTGCTAGTAATACATTAATTTATAATGTTAATGCTTCAACGGATAGCCACGTATTTTACTATGCTGCAACAAATGAATTATTTAGAATTAACAACACAGCAATCACCGCTTCAAAGTCAATAATTCTTCCAACAACATCAAGCGGTTCTTTAACAATAAGACAAAGACCAACTTATACTAACGACCCGCTACTACATTTTAAATCAGGAGGATATACGAATTATGGAGTGCTTACATCTTCAACTGTTTGCTCCATGCTTGGACTACTACAAATACCAACAGCGAACCGTCAGGTAGTTATAATTATATCCCGCTAAATGGTGCTTGGACAAACTCCTCGGACAGGAGGCTAAAATCGGATATTAAAACATTAGACTGCGGGGATTGTTGTGAGAAACTAATGAAGATAAATTGTTGTTCGTATTATTGGAAAGCAGACGAAAAGAAAGAACAAAAGAACCACGGATTTATCGCGGACGAAGTTAAAAAAGTATTTCCAGAATTTGTATCTGAAAGTGGAATAAAAGCAGAGGATGGAGAAGGCTACCTTGAAGGCATAACATATACAGACTTCATACCAGTATTAGTCAGTGCTTTTCAACATATTGCGGAAAAGGTAGATAATCTATCACACGTGATAGATTTGTTAGAAAAAGAAAATAAAAATCTCATGAATATACTACAAGAAATTAGAGAAAATGTCAAACAATAATACAACCAGACTTCATAGACCCCCACCTATTATGGATATGGATGGCGAACTAACTCCTGAATTAAAATCTCGTGTCCTTGAAGTGGAACTAAAAACAGAAGAGAAAAAAATTGAAAATGAGATAGAAAATGAATGGAATTGTTGTATGACTAATAAGAAGACTGATAGCAGATTGATTAAATATCTCTTTCAAATGACTATAATCATTGGAATAATGATCTTATGTTTGGTGAAATTAAGCGAAAAAAACCTCCCCTGCGAAACTGCGAATGTCTATGTCGGAATACTCACACTTTTGGTTGGTATAGTGCTTCCTAGCCCGAATGCTTCAAAGAAGTGAGCACTCATATAATGCAGTTTTATACCATTTATTATCTCCAGCACATATCAGGGGGATTGTATCCATAAATGAACGGCAGTCATTGTTGCCATTGTTGATATACACACAGGTAAAATTAACATTTAATCCAGATTGTATGCAGTAGATGCAGTTTTCTTTTTTGTTGTTGTAGTCTCTATTTAAAATGTAGAAATCGCAAGCCGTGCGACTTAGCACAAATGGTAATACAAACAATAATATTGATAACATATATTAACCAGCCTTTTCTTTTACTATATTGTTGTAAATCGTCTCCCGTTGCTTATCCGTCAGTGGCAGGCGGTAAAGTATATTTTCAGGTTTTCTAAAAACGGCAGGGTTTTTATTCACCAAGTTCTGAGTGATGCGGATTTGGTCAATTTCCTTCCCTAGCCTTTCCAACTCTTCAAGTTGTTGCTCGTCCTTGCTTTTTTCTTTTTTATTTTCCATGATATATAATAGCGGATATAAAAAATGCCACACGAAAAACCATTTTTCGCATACTATGGCAAAATTAAACGGGAACATAAGTTTTTGTTGAATGAAGGAGACGACACTGCATGGGCTGAAGGAATTCGTGAAGGTATCCGTAATCAGGCCTATGAGATGCTTAGAACGGATAGATTATTGGATGCTTCAACAAAGAGGGGGAATACTATGGAAGATTTAAAAGACAGGATTAGTGCCTTGGACAATAAACAAGCAATTTATGCAAATATGAATTACGACGAAATGAAAGCACACCTTCAAGACGATGGTGTTGATATGAAAGAATTTGAAAGAAAACACGGAACTGCTCCTATGAACGAACAAATGATTGAAATGCGAAAATTGGCAATGGCTACCGATAAATATGATATAATGCACATAGAAGACAATATCCAGCAAATGAAGCGAGATATAGCGCAATTGGTGAAACAAGGATACAGAGAAGAAGAACTAAAACAATTAACTGATAAGGGCTTAACATATATGAAAAACAAAGGCAACAAAGACAAAACTCGTCCAATACGAAGAGAGGATAGAAAGCAAGCGGAGCAAGATTACAAAGAATGGAAAGAAAACCGAGAAGAGTGGGAGAGAAAACACCCAGACGATGCTTTAATAGAAGCACAGGTAGGCGACGAACACAAGATGCTTGTGCCACGAATAGGTGATGACCCCCGAAGTGTAGAAAGATTTGTTAATGCTATTATTAGAAGTATTCAAGAGATAATTATGAGCCCCAGACTTAACAGATTACTTAACCTTGCTACAGGTGTTGGGCGATATGGTGTGAGCAGGCTGGCGTGGGGGCAGATATTGAGATTAATTGCCAACAATCCACAACTACGTGCGATGAATGTTGGATTACTTGGAAGAAGAAGATCAGATGCTTTAAATACCATTTTGCTAGCACTAGCAAGAAATGAAGTGCCAGAGGGTTTGCCTCCTCCTAACCCTCGTTTAATCGCGAGCGGACAGCAAAGAATAGGTGATTATGTGTTGAAGGATATGCTGACAAGATTAGGCTTACAGGTATCAACAATGATGGCATGGCAGACATTTAAAGCAGGTGTTGAAGGCACTGCAAAGGTTGGTTTTGGCGCATTTCTATATCACATATACAGCGTATGGTCTGCTCAACCAGATGCCCTCATTAAGTTGGAAGAAGAACGAATTCATACCGAAGGAAGTAATTATAATGGTGGGGGCACACGAGTGGAAAGCCGTCTCCAATTAGAAGATAGAACTCGCGGTAAGTTTCCTTACATTCTCCCAGCAGATGCTTTGGATTTAGTTGCTTTTGAACATGATTTATTGTATGCTACTGGTGATAAAAATGTCCAAAACTTCGCCGACCAACGATACTTTGAAAGAATTACCAATATGAGCGATTATCTAACGAGTAATGGATTGGCTACGGCCGAAGTTGCCAAGAGTATTTCTGACAATTACAACTCAAGGTTTTCAAAAGCAGATATATCTAAAATGGCATTACAAGCACAAGGGAGAGTCCGCAGTGGAGTATCATATTTGGACGCGATGAAATTCTGGAAAACTATTAAATTAATACCTCCAGATGCGAAATACAATGCTTTTATACACAATGTAGACCAAACATTAAATTCTATGATTGGGGTTATGAATAATGTGGGTAGTTTTGATAAAGACACTAATTTTAAAGTAAATAAAGTAGTAAATCCTGCTACATTCAGCAAACAATATGCGGAACTCGTTGATGGTTTTAATAAAATGGTGAAATCACAAGAAAAAGCGGATGGTGTGAAAGGATATTCTCTTATCGCACCAGCAAATGAAACTACAATTAATAATTTTATAGAAAAAATAAATACAAAAGATATTCCACCAAGTATAGAAAAAGATATAAATCTTAGTGTTGAAGTCCCGATCGCATACTCAGACAATATGGTAGTAGCAGATACTATCGGACTGGGCAATAACTTGGCCATACTTGATGATAAAGGTGCCCAAACGAGGCACTTAAAGGGATTTGTTAAATCGTTGAGAGAGAAAACTGGAAAGAAAATTAAACTTTCTAATTATGACGATCCAAAAGTTGGATGGGAAGAGGCCATTAAACAAGCACTAAATCAAGGTGCTAGTATATCAGACGTAGCAGATGCGGATGATATTTTGGATAAGAGAATTTATCAAGAAATGCGGGGTAAATTGACACAGGAACAAATGGAGCAATTGACGGAACTAGAAATAATAGACGAAGAATTTGAAAGGGCAAAACCTAAAGGTCTAACACCAGCACCACAACCCCGACCAATACCAACACCCGCACCACCGCAAACCATGCCACCACAAACCATGCCACCTCAAACTATGCCACCTCAAACTATGCCACCAGCACCGCAAACTCAACCACCAGCACCGCAAACAACACAAGCACCAGCACCATTGCCAGTGCCACTAGTGCCAAGAACAAGTGGATTTGTTGAAGAACCTGTTCAACCGCCACCACAGACTGATATAAAAGAAGACCCAGACCCAGCAACAACACCAAATCAAGCCATGGTTGATAGCATGAGAAGCATTGATAAATTGGTTGATAAACTTATGGGTAAAACTCCCGCCGATGAAAGAGAAGATATGTTAGCACTTATTCGTTTTCTAATGCCAAGCGACCAAAACGGAGGTATCGGCACTTCACAAACAAACCCACTTATTAAAGGCAACGAACTAAGACGAGATCGCATGCTAGACACCAAGAATGATTTTGAATTGTTAGATAACACAATCTACAACAACACAAATAATCACTTTATGTTGAATAAATACAATAGAGCAGTCATCCAGAATAGAATAAAAGAAAAAAGAGAGTTTCCAAAAATGAAACGAAAACTGACCAGAAACTTCTCAGCGGAAATCCCGCGACAAGTTCAAACTCGTCCAGAAAGAAAGGATTTTAAACCGCTCGTCAATCCTCCGTGTAATTATGCTTTTGGTAGTCCTTACTCTCCTTATTTCTATAATTATGCTTCACCACCCCAACCCTTTGGTGCCGAATATGATAATTATAGATACAATCCAAACTATTTTCAAAACCCATAATATAAGATATCTTATAATATAAGATTGGATGCCGAGGTCTATACATAAAGGATTAATAGCCAACAAGTTGCCACGAAAAACACTTTTGAAGCAGAGTTTGGAGAAAACCAACATAGAAAAAGCCCATGAGGAATTTACTATTGACAGGCCAGTAATAACAGAGTTAGATAGCAAAAAACCACCCAAATTTCACAATGACTTAGAAATACAACCAATTAAAACACAAAGAGATAGTGTTGAATTGCTCCCTATCCAAAAAGAAGGAATACTGCCAGCAATGGGGACTATGGTTATATGTGCAAGCACTGGCGGAGGTAAATCAGTTATGATTTGTAATCTACTCGCCAAAAAGAACATGTTGAAACGTTTTTATGATAGAATAGTAGTCTTTTGCTTAAGTCCGTGCCCGATTTTGGAGGACACTCTCAAGTTAAAAAAAGAAGACATAATCAAAGAGGATAAACCTGAGTTAATGAGAGACATATTAACTAAACAAAAAGAACTGATTAAGACGAAAGGTTTTAAGAAAGCACCAAAGATATTATTGTTATTGGATGACATCGCACAAAGTAAGACTTTTCTTAAGTCAGAAGTGCTCACCGAGTTGTTTTTCGCTTCAACACATGCTAAAGTGTCAGTCTGGGTAGCAACTCAGAGTTATACACAACTCCCGCGAAGAATAAGAATTAATTGCCATTGGATGATTATTTTTAATGGAGTAAGGCGGAGCGAACTTGACAGACTGGCAGATGAATATGAAAGCCCTTTTCTCACCAGAAAAGAATTTTACAATATGGTTAAGTATGCTACGGCAGAACCTTATTCATTTCTAGCAATTAATAATACGGCCAGTGATAGAACAACCCAGTTTAGAAAGAATTTCTCTACTATATTACGATTAAATAAGGATAGAGATATGACCAATTTATGATTGAATTCAATCATAAACTAATTTATAAACTAATTCAATTAAAAAGTTTTTTTGTTTCATAATAATATAATAATATCTATCATATATAATAGATATGTCAGCACAGAAACTATATGCGACCCCTTATCATCAAGTAATGTCAATTTGGTATAAAGAAAATGGACAAGGCAAACTCACAACAATTCGTAAGGGAACACCCGAACATGTGGCAATCAAAAAAATAGAAGAGGGTATTAAGAGTGGTAAGATTAAAAGTCTAATCCGTCCAAAAGCACCTAGAGTAAAGAAAACACTTAACGAACCTATTGCCAGCGGACAACCTGACCAAGTGCCAGACGAAGCATTGAAAAGAAAGGCTCCAGACATAGCATCGGCAAATAATTCAACTCCCGAACCAAATGCGAAACCAGTTGAAATGTCTCCAGCACCTAAGGTTGAACATTCTTTACCCAAATCTGTCAATCCAACTCCTGTTTCTGTGCCAAAACAAACTACTACAACACCAGCAAGTAAGATAGAAGCAATAGAAGATGCTACTCCACCACCACCTAAGGAAGTTGCGCAAACTAATGATATTGATGTAAATCAAGCCATAGCGGATTTAAAGAAAATGAAAGAGGAAAGAATTACGCACAAGAATTTACAGATTATGAAAAAAATAATTAATGGTAATTGATAAAATATATTTTAAAGTTGATTTAAATTAGAAAAAAATCAACTTACATATATATAATGATTAAAAACACACATGCCTCCAATAGATTGTCTAACGAGTTTATTAACAAACTCAACGAAGGAAACCGACCCGCGAGTGATGGATTTCAATTAAATCAGTTTGAATTGTGGAGTAGTCATGGCGCCCCGTTAGTTAATCAACCACTGACAGAATTTGGCGATTTAGTCCCACACAAATCTTCTACTATTCAAAACACATTAACAGACATTTCTGATAAGAAAGGAAATGCGGATGTTGTTGATTTGGACACTGCCGTTAGCAGTCTGGCTTATTTGAAGAAAGCAGTTGAAAATGCTGAGGCAAGAGAGTTTCAATTGACTTCACCACAAGACACAAGACTTGACAATATACAAAAATCAGTTGATATTATTAAACAATCCGTTTCAGGTGAATAAATAATTATTTTTAATTTCTATTATTTTTTTATTAGTATAATAAGCAGTGTAATTTCTACAACCACAACAACAAAAATGGAAGGAAAGGATAGTAAAAACACGGAGGAGTTGATGACCCTCAACAACCTCAGGTATGAGTTGCCAGCAAATCTGGCACTCACTGAGCAGGGGAGTATCTTTAAGAAGAACTTCGCCGACCAGCAGACTTATACCAGTTCGTCGGGGACTGAAATGATTTTTACACTACAGGCAAGCACTGATTTTGTTTATGGAAAGAATTGCTATTTGTCGTTTGATATCAAGGCCGACGGGTTGGTTACGACCGCAGGGAATAACTGCGCGATCGGCTTTCAGAACACACCCGCAACTGCTATTTTTGAACGATTTTTGTTGGAAAGTAAGGATGGTAGCGAACTTGAACGAATTGAAGATTTGAATAAACTGGTGCGAAATACTCTCCCGTGGCACTATCCTTTTGATTATCGCCGACAGGCACAGATGGCGGGACAACGAGAGACTGTGGAAGTTAATGCTAATATTACCGATAATTCAGTTGTTGATTTTGCTATTAATACTCCCACGGTCGTGGGCACTGGTAATTATTTGAAGGTTTGTATTCCTCTTCATTATTTCTCGGGGGTGTTTAATGAAGAAACTCTCATTCCTCCCTCTCTAATTAGTGGTATGAGGCTTCGTTTGACCTTTGCGCCACCTCAGGAAGCATTTAACATTATTGGAAGCACTGATGGTAAGGTTTCTACTGGGTTTGATGGTTCCGCTTTGACTTTCACCGTGTCTAATCCAGTTGTAATGCTGGAGACATTCTCTCTTGCTCCCGCCGTCCAGAGAAATATTATGGAACAGATGGGAAGCAAGGATGGGCTCCCATACACTTATGAAACATATTACAATCAAAAGGCAAACCCGGGGACTTCAGATGATTTTAATCTTCAAGTGAATAAGGCAGTAGCACGTGCTCAGTGCTTGTATATAATCACGCAAAACGTGCTCGCTGACAATGCTGGTATTGATAACCTTGGAACTGCTCAAATGAATTATAAGCAGTATCAGTGCCGTATTGGTGATTGGTATGCTCCGCAACAAAAGATGGAACTCGGAGGAAGCACCGATACTCTGGCCGCCGTTCAACGAGGCTGTGCCGAATTGTATATTAACAATCTCCAAGCAACTATGGGAATTCGTGATGCTTACATGTCTTCGTCTGTTTCTCTTGAAAACTTTCGCAAGTATTATTCTACTTCAGATAAGACGGGACTTACATCTAACTCAGGATTTGCTACTATTATTCAGACACTCAACCAATCGCCACACATTGGAGCGTCTGGTCTCGCAGTTAATAACTCACGAACTGCGGAAGTCAGTCTGCGTTATGCGGCCGACTATAACGCAGATCGCGCAATCACTGCTTGGTTGAAATACGTCAAAGTGGCGTCTATCTACCCATCTCGCTGCGTTGTTAAGCAGTAGCCCTTATTTACTCAAAATATGTGTAGTTAAAAAGATTAAAAAATTAAAAAAATAGTATATTTTATAATATAGCAATGTCATTTACTATCTCCAACTTAGAAGATGAAAAGCGCACCCGCAAAAATTTCCTCCTTCGCGTCTCCTCAAGTGATAAAACAGAATCCAAATCCGCTTCTACTCACAATGGCCGTTTCGTCGTTGATTTACCAGCAACTGGTCGTAATATTGATATAATCAGTGCTTATGTCGTTAAAAGTATCTCTATCCCAAATGTTTTCCCAAACATACCGAGTTATGCCAACACTCTCACATTGATTAAAACAACTGGATCGGCTACAAAAACGGCAATCATAACAGAAAATCAATACACCATTGATACATTTATTACCGCCCTTCAAACTGCGATTAATTCAGCAATTACCCCAGACTCCGTAGTTATAACTTTGAACTCCGTTAATAAATTGAATTTCGCTTTCACTGGTGATACGTATGCTTTTGATTATGATAATAGCACGATTAGAGACAAGATAGGACTAACTGCCGATATCTCGGCGGCGGCGAGTAGCACCATGCAGTCTATAGTCAATCTAATTGGTGAAACGGCCGTTTATGTCCATAGCCGTGCTTTAAATCAGTCTGGTTTAGTTGAAGCAAATGGTAATTTCTCCGTGGTCGGTAAATGTAATCTAGATAAACCTTATGGAGTCCAGTGCTATTTTGAATCGTCAAACGATATTGCAGATTACGTCCCGTTTAATAGTACCAAATCCTTACGATCCATTGACATCGTCATTAGAAATGCGGGCGGTGAAGTGCTTGAATGTCCTGTCAATTTTGAAGTTAGTATTCTCTTAAAGGCGTATCATGCGTAATAAAACAAGCAACAAACACATTTATTTTTTAATTATATCTTAAAGGTATGATAACATATATGTAAAGATAAAAAACGATAATGCCAGACTACAAGCAAGGCAAAATATATAGCCTCAGGTCTCACCAAACCGATCAAGTCTATATCGGTTCAACTACTCAACCATTGTATAAGCGATTATTTTCACACAAAAAAGATTACAAAAGTTGGATGAATGGAAAATATTGTTATGTATCTTCTTATGAAATAGTTAAATATGATGATGCGTATGTTGAATTGATTGAAGAATATCCGTGCGACAATAAAATGCAATTACTTAAACGAGAGGGCGAAGTAATTAGATCTACAGAAAATTGCGCCAACAAAAAAATAGCAGGTAGAACCAGCAAAGAATGGTGTGAAGAAAATAAAGAATATGTGACTCAAAGAAAGAAACAATACCAATTAGAACACAAAAACGAAATAACGCAAAAAATGAAAGAATACAGAGAAGCAAATAAAGACAAGATAAAACAATATTATGAGGACAATAAAGACAAGATAAAACAATATCGTGAAGCAAATAAAGATAGAATAAAGCAACAAAGAAACGAACATTATCAAAAGAATAAAGATAGAATTGCTCAATATCGTGAAACCAACAAAGACACATTAAGAAAAAATGCTTTAATAAATTATTATAAAAAGAATCCTATCGGTTTATTTACATTTGGACTATAATTTCCCTTATTATATATGATATTTTTGGACAATATAGATAAATTGTTTAAGTTGATAACGGCTATCAACGAGTGCCGTTTGAAACAAAAAAAAGATATAATCCCGTGCGGGACTAATATGGATCAGTTTTATCGGTATTTAAGGAAATACCATGCACCAATTGTTGAGGAAATGACAAAAAAAACAAATATTAACAATCTAGCAGTAGAGATAGAAAAAAAGTTTGAAAGCCTGTATTTTTGAAAGTGTGTATTTTTTTTGTTTAAATTTGGTCTTCAATCCAGTTCAATGAAGCGTAAATGCTCGCCGTCCCACCGCTTGTATTTTGTGCGGATATAGTAAATGTCTTACCTGACCCTATCTTAATATTATATTGAGACAAATCAATATATATGGATGACCCACCAGACAATACATATGTAAATATCACACTTCCGCCCGTTCTTGTTGTCCCCGCCGTATCTACCTCGGCCAATGATGTGTTTGTATCGTAATTTGAATAAGAAGGTGTTCCTCCCAATGTAGTATTAAGAATAATTCTCGCAATACATGTTTTAGTATCAGAATTACTTATACACAAATTCTCAAAGTATATTATGTTGTAATTCGTTTTGCTGTTGAAGGTGGCGCGGTTTCTAATAGTAAATATGGCGTTTTCAGTTGCTCCTATAGTTTTGACATTGTCATACGAATTAGTTATAGCAATAGTGCGGTCAATAGTCCCCTCAACTGCCAAAAACATACTCGCCGTTTTCATAACAACGGATTGAAGGCTTGACGAATATGCCTTCGCATAAATAGCAAATGCCGCCTGATCCAATGATGGAGTAGTAGCAGTGCTCGCGTATTTAATCGCATGAATTACTTCCATTCGTCCAGTGCGGGGATTTTCAATTTTGAACGTAATTTGACCACTGCCCAGATATTGAACAACGATTTCAAACACATTCAATTTAGTGAAATCAATCGCGGGGAAGTTTCCAGTATTATTACATTTATCAACATTCCACGCATATTGACTAACCACATTTTCAACACTCCCCGCCGTTCTTACAACGGACATTCCCAAACTTGATTGTCTAAAACATAAATTGTCTGCTGGTGTGCCTATGCCGATATCGCAATTGAAAGCATCTGCCGCGATAGATGACGGAAACAATGCGGAAAATCTAGCAACCAAGCCCATGCCACTTCTATATTTTGCTCTCTCTATAGTCGTAATCTGTGCGGTTGAATTACCTGAGGCCGATGTCGTTAAAACCGCCATTGAATTAGCAGTTGATACCACCCCTCCGTTTGTTTCTGTTTTGTCAAGAAACGAGTATTGATACCATAAGTGAAGACATTTTGTAATACTGGCGATAAAGTGGCCGTTCTCAATTCTCCGAAGGCCGTTGTTGGTAAAGCATCTTTAATATTATCTATTGATAAAGAAGATGATGACGATGTAGATGATGACGATGGAGTGCTCGTGCTTTGACCAAAAAGGTTCATTTTTATTATATATGTAAGTCTTTTTTTTTCAAAAATAGACTAATCTTATATTATAAGATATTTATATAAAATCATGCCGATAATAATACGTGAATTGCCGAGTGATATAGTTGGACACATAAGGACATTTGTTTATTCAGAGACATCCAAGATTGATTATAAAAAAGAATTTTGTAATATATGCGGTTTGTCTCGCACATTCCAGTCGCACCCTCCTATTATAGCAGTTGATATTGATAATGTAGATGGTGTTCAGTTTTTCACAATCTGTTCTATTAATTGCTACAGACAAGAGGCTAATATTAGAGCAAAATATCGTGAGCCCCCATTGATTGTGGTTAAGTATTAGCCTTCTTTTTAATTCTAGCACTTCTTCTTAATGGTGCTTTTGTTTCCTCTGCTTTTTTTGCTTCACTCTTCGTCTCTTTACTCTCTTCGCTGTCGCTCTTCGTCGCTTCGCCCCTCTTCTCTTTAATAAATGTATTGACAATAACGGCTCCAATCCCGCTTAATTGTCTTAGTTTAGTATTTGTTATTTGCCCCTCGTAATCGCCCCATATCTGCTCAAGCAATTTATACTTATCCTCTCTACTAGCACTTTTACCTAATGGTTGATATTTGCATTTTTCGCCTCCGTTATCTAGATTACTTTCAATTTCATTAGTGTTATTTAAATTCAAATATAAATCTATTTTTCGTCTCAACTCCTCTAATTCTGTTTTAATTCCTTCTGCCTTAATTTCTTCAGGGTCGGCCACATTAACCCAACTATAACTAAAACTGGTGAGCATATCGCCGTGCCCCAACACATTTGAAACCCACGTATTAAAATTCTCTCATTTTGGATTGGCGAAATTACTATACGACAAACTAGCATATAGTTTTCGCAACATACTGCTTTTCTGCGTGTAGTCCGATAGCCAAGGAAAGATTTTAATAATCCTTTTATTTAGTTCATTGTTCTTTTGTTTATCAAGCACACCTTCGTTGTTAATGATAACTGCTTTTTTCTTTTTGAAATGGTTTCGTATTGAATTTACTTGTTCTATTACAAACTGGGGAGTAAAAAGGACGACAGGCCTCTCAGTCCAATTCTTTTTTTGTCCTTCTCTCTTTTTCGCTAGGTTATTCACTCGCAACCAAGAAGGTTTATCTGGTATTAATTCATATGTGTTTTTATCAAATATTTCCACAGGCCTTGCTCCAATTGCTATCATCAAAGCAAGTAGTTTAAGATAAGGGTCATTACTTAATATCATATCATTCATTTTAGCCATTACATCACGGACATCAATCTGTATTTTTTGTTCATTTTTGGCTTTGACGTCTTTCTTATATCCCTCAACGATATCAATCCGCTCGTCTTCATTTAGATTAAAATACTTATCCAGTTTGCTCATTTCATATACTTTTTCACTTTGGTTGGGCTCTATTGCTTTTTTTCTCACCTCAGAAAGTCTTTGCCTTCTACTATTCAAGTTTGGATATACGATAGCATATTTAGGATATATCACCTTTAGTGCCTCAAGCACCTCTTCATCACTCGTTGGCGTGCTAAATAAAGATATAATAGCATTATGAAAGGCTATACTTGGTTTTAATTCGCTATCGTAGAAGTTGGACACGACCTCATAAATTTTACTTTCAGTAGTAGCAACTCTTAACTGCCTAACAAACTTCTTGTCATCTTCGCTCCACATCGTAGTGTATATAAGACAAGTCTATTTTTTTCTAAGTCAAAAATAAGGTCGGACAGCAACAGGAGAAGGTATTATCACTCCCACTGCTCTTATATTCACCAAAAAAAAGGCAAAAAAAAAAGTTGATACCCGTAAACATTAAATCATTGACCAGACTTGAACTGGCGACCAATTTTTTTCACTGCATGCTTACTAACCATTTAATGTTTACGCGATATCCTCAACAATTTGTTGAAAAAAATGGTATTTGAAGTATTTGATATGAGCAAAAAAAAAGGTTCGGATCTGTGGGTTAGGGAAGATATCCTTCGGAATTGAACCCGCAACCTCAAATTTCAATTAATGCCTTGAACCCGTTAGTCTTCCACCCACATGAACCTGCCAGTGATACAGAAAAAATGGTATTTGAAGTATTGCCGTAAGTCAATTTTTTAAAGAAAATTCTAGAAATTCTATGCGCCAGTGCGCCAGTGCGTCAGTGCGCCAAAAAAGCGAAGTTTTGACGCAACCAAAAATTTCGCAGTAAGGTGTTTTTGACGCAACAAGTATGGCTGAAGACGCAATTCCAAGTAGACTTAAAACCAAAAAAGAATGGATTGAAATACTTGAAACAATGAAGAGAGGAATAGATCGCTTGAAAAAGGATAAAATCGCTTGCGAAGAACGAATTTCTAAAGCAGATAAAGAAATTTCTCGTCTCGTTGAAAAGAAACAGCCCGACATAGTAAAACTAGATGCTATCAATGAGATGTTGAAACGACAAAGTATTGAAAATAATGAAGTAGAGGAAGACCGAATTGTTCGCTTGAGAAAAAAGAAATTGGAAAAAAAAAATAAACAAAGAACGTGATAATTTCTATAAGTGGAAAAATGACAATCGTGGCCAACTTTCCGCTATTGTTATGAATAAAATTCTCGTTGGTATTGAAAAAGAACATTTATCGTTTAATTCTTCGTTTAACAAATACTCCAGTGATGGTATTAACGAGCACATAAACGATAGCATTAATAGCGAGCGAGAACATAAGAGAAACATGCACAGAGTCTTCAGAACCGAGAGTGCGGATAGCAACTCGGAATAAAAAGACTTTAGTGTAAAATGTTGATCTAAAATATGTTGATTTTGCTTAGAAATCAACATTATCAACATACATTGGTTTTTTTCAAAACCAAGGGGTTTAACACCCCACCCTAATTTCAAAGGAATTTCTATTACACATACTTTTGTGTGTGTGGTAGAACATGGGAGAGCCTAACCAACTTGCCGAACGAGTTGGCAACATCAATCTCAATCCTGCCACTGCCGCTGCCCCTGCAGGTAAGTCCGCAATCTCAAATATATTTGAGATATCTCAATTGTTTCTTTTTTATGATAAATGTTGATTTTGATTTGTCAAAAAATCAACATTGGTTGGTGTGTAGGTTTCTGGAAGTCTTGGGCAGTAGTGGAAAAAAAAGCACCTGCGGACATGAAACATCCTTGCTTTGTCCGTGTGTCCGCGGAGTTTGCTGGTGTTGGTTTGGGTAGTTTGAGTGCCTTCCAAGGAGATGTCAAATACTATACCCGCAGAGAAGGAGAACGAGATGAAAATTATCTCTTCGCTTGGGTGCCGTTAGATAGAACGATGAAATCCCCGAGAAAGAGAACTTACTTTCTCGCTTCGCTGAAGGTTGGAGAGGAAGGAAGTGATGAGGAGGAAATCCTTGTCTTTCCTTCTCTCTCAGCAGTGATGAAAAAAGTGGGGGAGGAGGAAGAAAAGATTAATTGGATTATCCAGTTTTCTTAATGATTTCCATCATTAAAGGTTGGACACCTGCGAGAGAGAGCAGAGGGAGATTTATTAAAATTCATCTTCCTGCCCCCTGTCCAACCTTTGGCCATCGGGAGCCGAAAGCCTTTATATATAGGCTATACTATTTTAGTATAGACTATATTTTTTTTTTATTTTTCTTATATAAGGTTGGACACCTTGGACAGATAAAAAAAAGATTAATAGTAAGAGTAATAATATATAAAATCCTTAAAAAAAACATAATAAAAAGTGTCCAACCTTCAAAAACTGAGGTTGTCCGTGTCCAACCTAAGGGTTGGACAGGGGGTAGAAAGCGGTATTTTATAAAAACTCTCTCTCCCGTGCTCATACATTAAGTGGTATATAGTATATTTATGTTAAACATAAGCGGTATATAGTATATACAATGGATACCGACATTAAGGAAGAATTGAAATTCTTAATGAATGCACCCGATACAAAACAGCAACGATACAGAAAAAAGTATAAGGAGAAACATCCAGAGAAAATGAAAGAAAAACAAAAGAGGTATGTGGAGAAGAATAGAGATAAAATAAATGAACGACGAAGGGAATATTACAAGAGAAATAAAGACAAAATACAGCAACAACAAAGGAAATATTTAGACAGCAATAGAGCAATAATAAATGAATACAGAAGGGAATATTACAAAAAGAAACATAATGTGAGCAATGTGTTAGCCAGCACTAATCCTGACATTGAATTTTTAAAGACACTTGATTTTTAACCCCCCCAACCCCCCCGTTTCAACTTCGTTGAAACCGCCCCCCTTCCCCCCCCCTTCCCCCCTTTCGGGGTGTGATCATTTATGTTGGATAGACAGGTCTAACCGCAAAGTATAAAACAAGCCGTTAAAATGTGTAAAACCAACATTAGACATATAGAAAAAAGTGTCCAACCCTTGTAAAAACCGACGAAGGTTTTCTAAAAATCAACAAACTAAGCACATTTAGAAAGAATTAAGACATATTAAGCACATAGTCCATATAAAATTTATTTATATATATTTTTATGTAGTAAAAATATGGACTATGTGCTTAATATGTCTTAATTCTTTCTAAATGTGCTTAGTTTGTTGATTTTTAGAAAACCTTCGTCGGTTTTTACAAGGGTTGGACACTTTTTTCTATATGTCTAATGTTGGTTTTACACATTTTAACGGCTTGTTTTATACTTTGCGGTTAGACCTGTCTATCCAACATAAATGATCGTAGTAGATGATACCGCAGTTCGTGTCATGAATTTTCGTGCCTTAAATTCACGACACTAACTGCGATTAAGGCTTCTAGACATATCACACAAGTAATCAATACAGAAGGCCAAAAGCACTCAAAACGGCTACTACAAGCAACAGAAAAATATATGACACATTTTTATTAAAAGTTATTACATAATGTATAATATCATTTATTATATGATGAATATCTCCGTCACGTCGGAGATTACCCGCAAACAGAAGAGAGCAGAATATAGAAAAGAAAGAAGCAAACAAAAATATACTTGTGTATGTGGTAAGACCATAGGAATATACAGCAAATATACACACGAAAAATCTGATTTTCATAGAGATTTCTTCGCCGAGAAAGAGGAGGTAATGATTGGAGGTTATCCAGTTATACGTGTTTGTCGTAGAAATGATGATATAGAAAAATATTACGAAAACAAACAATAATTAATTTATATTAAAGATTATTTTTTTCTACTATTATATAAGATGACGACGACCAGAGTTGTGGGTGTTTCATTTGATGGGAGACAGGGAAATATCTCTTATCTTAAAACAATTGGGCGAGGCGAAAAAGTTTTCATTCAACACGAACCAGAAAACAAATTCGATAAAAATGCGGTAAAGGTTGAAACAGAAAGCGGAAAACAACTAGGTTATATTAATAAGCACTTGGCAGAAACTCTTAAGTTTAAAGGAAGGAAACAAGTATATTATTCAATCTATGGAGGAGGATTAGGAAAACATTACGGGATTGAAATTACAATTTAAAATATCATAAACAATATTTAATTTATATTAAAGATTATTTTTTTGTATTATATAAGATGGGTAGAAAAGCAATATACAAAACTCCAGAAGAGAAAAAGGAAGCCTTACGGAAAAGGGCTAGGGAATTCATAAAGAAAGACCCCGAAAGGCACAAGCAAAAGGCAATGGAATATTACAACCAAAATAAAACATTAATAGCGGAACGAAGAAAGAAAAAAAGAGAAGAAGTAAAGCAGGCCTTAATGAAGTTAAAGCGAATGGAAGAAGCACTAAAATAATATATATGAATTATATATTAAGGATAATATATTATTAGTTATAAATATAACAGATAATTTATTAATTATTTTTCAATATTTTTATATTCCTGCTAATATAAAAATAACATGCCACCACCATTACCACCTAGACCAACAAAAGAAAATGTAGAACTAGCGAAGGTAAGGGCGAACTTACGCGAAACAAAGACACGAGAGGCGGGACGTCGAGAGGTAAAACTCGTTGAACTAAGACCAATACGAAACATAGGTATAAACGGCTTTTCATACCCCTTTAGAAATCTTGACATTAACTTTTATGATATGGATGCGATTGAACTAATAATTATGAGAGCAGTAAGAGATGTTAAAACCAGAGGTATGACAAACGAAGCAAGTATTCATATTAAGTTTGGTTATATAACGGATGTTGATGACAGCAAGTTTTACAAATGGAAAACTTTCAATTCCGTTAAGTTGAAAGATATAGACGACCTATTTCGTGATATATATCTATACAACGAACAAAATCTTGAAGCCAGTGCTCACGGATA
The DNA here is from genome assembly GCA_019918135.1 of Paulinella micropora. NCBI lineage: Eukaryota > Cercozoa > Imbricatea > Euglyphida > Paulinellidae > Paulinella > Paulinella micropora. The sequence goes on along the minus strand of WBZZ01006535.1, from coordinate 196,655 downwards.
TGAACGAATTATCCAATACATAAATATTCAAATTGTCCAAGAAGACGGAGGCGGATGCAATTCTTCAGGAAAGGATTTGAAAAATAAAACAGATGAAGGAATTCATATTAATCCAAGGAGTAAGGATAATAATTGTTTCTTCTATGTTGTCAAGAATATATTAAACCTTCCTTTGAAGGGTAAATCAAAACTTAATAAAAAAGTATGTAATGATATTAGAAAAGAATTTAAACTTGAAACTAATTCTTACATACCTTTATCGGTTGGTTTTGAAATATTAAAAAAATATTGTATTGAAGGTAAGTATTTTGAAATAACTGATGCGACAACGAAACAGACTTTCAAAAACTTTGAAGACCCTTTAATTACTGCGGATGTGCTTTGTTATCTTCTTAAAGGACATTATATAAGTTTTATAAAAAGAAACAAAAATAAGTGCCCCAATTGTCTGAGGGAATATTTCAATAATCACACTTGCAATAATAAAAGGATTACATATGCGAAGGCTAAACTTAGAGAAAAAGAAAAACAAGTAAGGTCTTTATTAACTAGATTTGATGAAATGAATTATAACAATCAAGATGAGGTTTTTCATTATGACCTTGAGACTTTTACAAACCTATACGAATTGCACACGCCATACATAGCGGGCTATACAATTGCAGATATTGGTTTTAAATATGTCGCTGGCGATGATTGTATTCCCAAACTTCTTGATATAATTTTTAAATTCGCTGAAGATTTAGCAAAAAGAAAACCAAAAGCAAAATTATATGTTAATGCCTTTAATGGTTCAAAGTTTGACCACTACTTCCTTCAAAAAGAATTTATCAAAAGAAAAATTAAAGACACTCCATTGATTAATAATGGAGCCATTATCTCAATGGAATACAAAAACATAAAATTCTGGGATATGTGCAAGCACACTGAAGGAAGCCTTAAAAAGAACCTTGAAACCTTGGGCTGTAATGTTTCAAAAGGAGACTTTGACCATAGTAAAGCGAAACGATGGGAAGAAATGGATGAAGAAACCAAAAAAGAATGTTTAGAATATTTACAGAAAGATGTTATGGGGCTTAAGGAACTCCACGACACACTAAATAGACAAACATACGAAGAGCACAAAACAAACTTAACCGCTTTTATCTCTACTTCGTCTCTTACATTCAATTTATGGAAAAAGAGGATAGATGGAAAATACATCATTCAATTACCTACCATAAAACAAGAAAGAGACTTTAGAAAGGCTGTGTATGGTGCTAGAACTTACCCAAGCAAAAGGAGGTTTATCTCAGAGCAATACAAAAAATACTTAAGTGGCGAAATTAAGTTTGATGAGATTGTAGATTATCTTATTGATGCGGATGTCGTCTCACTTTATCCAACCGCAATGCTTGAATTATTTATGACTGGTGAAATAAAAGAGTGCGAAGGAGAAATGAAGGGGAAACTTGGTATATATAATGTTGATTACATATCACCAAAAAACCTTTTACACCCGCGAGTGCCATTCCGCGATAGCAAAGGATGCTTAAAGTGGGAACTAAAAGATATGAAAGACCAATGGCTCACGAGTGTTGATATTGAAGATATGTTAGAACTTGGATACGAAGTTAAAATTAATCGTGGATACTACACTGAAGAAGCAGAACCAGTATTCAAAGAATATGTCTCAGAGTTATTCAAGAAAAAAGAAAACTCAAAGAAAGGCACACCGCAATATCTACTCGCCAAGTTGTTTATGAATGCTTTATACGGAAAGACAATCCAAAGACCAATTAACTCTGTGAGTAAATACATAACAAAAAATCACGAGTATTGGAAATTTTGGGCGAAGAATGTTATAACCGATATTGAAAAGTTTGACGAAGCAAACGGAGAATTATGGTTAATCACTGGCATTCCTAGAGATGAGAAAGAAAAGGAAGAAAAAATTACGAAACCCACACATTATGGAGCCTTTATATTAGCATACAGCAGGCGAATTATGTATAAGTATATGACCGAGGCTAACCCAGACAATACCACAGACAAAGATTATTATTATACAGACACGGACAGCATTCAATCACATGTGCGACAAATTGAAAAAATAAAAAGGTTTAGAGATGTTTCAATAGGAGGGATGAATGATGATTTGGGCGATGGTAAGATAATAAGGGGTATATGGGTAGCACCAAAATTGTATATGTTGGAGTATGTTAAGAAAGGCGATGAGCAAGGCAAGACACATTTCCACTTTAGAGGAAAAGGATGGGACTTGAAGAAATTAAATCCTGCTTCATATGAACTAATGGACAAGGGCGAAAGCCTGACAAACACAAGAGACTTCATAATGAAGAAGATACACACGAGCAGAAACAGCAAACAGCAACACATTGAACACTTTAGCATTCAACACCAAAAGAATGTTGTAAAAGTTGTAAATAAGACGAGATGGTGCGGACGAGATTTCTATACTGATAATGATAGCATTCCGCGAGGATACCATATAAGGACATAAAAGAATTAATTATTAAAAAAAAAAAAAATAAAAAAAATTATTTTTTCCATAAAAAATTTTTATCAGTCTATATATACCAATGTCCGCCCTCACCAGACTATGCGAGAAGTTTGAAAAACTCTCTATTGAAAATAAAAATGAAACCTTCACATTGAAAGATATCCAAAATGTAATTCAAGACCAAATAAAGGCAATTGAAAATGCGCAGGCTGGCAAGCCAACCGATGTTTTTCCATTTGGTAAGTATAAAGGTAAAAAAATTCAAGATATAGCGGTTATTGATAAGCCATAACTTGAATGGGTTATGAAACAGCCTTGGTTTGATAAATTCACCGACATTAAAAGTGAAGTAAAAAAATACATTTAATTGATATTCGTAAATTCACACTCCCGCTATCGCTCTCGTGTGTTTTACGAACATCGTTTCTTTTTAATTATTTTTCTTTAAAATTTTTTTCCGATGTTTTAGAATAAGCGATAGTGCGACAGCACGAAGCGCAATTCTAAAATATCTATACCAATGACAGACCTAAGCACCAAGCAGGACTACTTGAATGAAATTGAAAAATGGAACCTTGACAGCGAAGTTAAGAAACCCACTATTAAATGGACTAAACCCGACATTGTTTCTTTCTATGAGCAATATAAACCAAGAGACGATAATGTTAAAGTAGTTATTCCGTTAGAGGAGACATTGACGAAAATGATGGAGGAAGAAAGCACTCCTTTTACTACTGCTGATTTAGACCTTAGGTCAATTGTCGATAGCGAGCTATCGACTAAATTAAAAGAGACTGGTATCACCGAAATAAAGGCTAATGTAGATATCTCCAACACGTTGGAGATTGGAGAGATAGCAAAGAAAGAAGAACAACAACACGAAGCAGACATTTTTCTTCAATATGGTAAGTATAAAAAAATGAAAATTGAAGATGTCGCTAAGATTGACAAACCATACCTTGAATATTTAATTCAACAACCTTATTTTAATAACAAAGATGCGGTAAAAAAATATTTATGATGATATTTTAGAAATTAGACTTTCGTCTGCGACTTTCGTCTATTTCTAAAACATCGCTTTCCGCTTATTATTTTTTTTATTATTTACTTTTAAACGATGTTTGCAAAACACACGGGAGCGGTAGCGGGAGTGTGAATTTGCAAATATCTATTGATCCTCAACGAAGTTAGCAATAATATTGATATTTCCTCCTCCACCAGCAGAGACAGACTTCTGTGTAAAAGTCAATACATCACTAGGAGACAGATATATATCATAACTTCTAAGATTGATTTGTTGAGTTGATTGAGAATTAACATATAGTTTAAAAATTGTTGTTCCGTTTGCAATAGCACTCGCCTTTGTGTCAGTATCTACAATTGAATACTTAGAATCAACATCTGCAAAACCTGCTCCAGTTAGTGTTCCATTTAATACCATTCTGACGACATTTGACTTAGTATCTTCATTTGTAATACTTATCAAAGTGGGATAAACATTTGAATAATTTGCTAAATTAGCACCTCCCGCATCAAATACCGCTTTGTTTCTTATACTAATAATAGGACTTTCAGTGGTGTTTGCTGCTTTACTTCCTTCCACTTCGTTTGTTATACTTGTGTTTATCGTATTCGTTCCTTCAATGAATAAACTAGCACTCGCCGTTTTAAGAATTTGTATTCCAACCGCCGCATCATTTCTCATTACTGCCGTAAAAGGTAATGTTGTATTTCGCAGGCTTACACCAGTATTAGCATTCGCATACTCAAACATATGAACTAATTGAAATTCACCAGTCTCTGGATTTTCAATTGAAAACTTAATAGCACCAAACCCGAGATACTGAAATTGAATTTGAAATACATTTCCTTTACTCCAGTCTAAGTCAGGCATAGCAGAAGTTCCATCGCACGGGTCATTCCAATCTACTTGGTCAATATAAACTGCAACACCTCCTTTAATATGCGCGATATTCATTCCTGCTTGATTTTTGTAAAAATAAAATCCATCGTTAAGGTCATTTCCTATTCCAATAAATGAATAGTAATCTTTTGTATCATCCGTTGTCCATATAGCAGTAAAGCGGGCAAGGACACCCATTCCAGTTCTATATTTTATTCTCCTTTTACTTACTAATCCAGCATCTGCCGTAGCATTAGCAGTTGTTTTCAATTCAGCCATATTATTCAAAAATGACACAGACGATTTTGTTTCTGTTTTTGTCCATATCCTATTATTAATGGTATATGGAAAGATTTCTTGTAATACTGGTGTTAATTGCGCAGTTGTTGTTTCGCCGAAGGCAGTCTTCATATTATCAATATGTCCATCATATCCTACTTTTAGGTTAATGAACTCTCCTTTAGGATTTTGTGCTATCAAATTTCGTTGGTGGGACATTATATATTAATAATAAAAAAATAAATTAACTAACAAAAATTAATTGATATTTATCAACTTCACTCTCGTTGCTGTCGCAACTCCCGTTTGTTGATAAACATCGATGTTTGAAAAACACACGAGAATGAGCGTAGCGAAATGAGAGTGTGGATTTTCAAATATCTACGACATTAGAATTTCAATTCCCTTAACAAGCACACTTCGTTGAAGAATGGCGAAAGTGTAATGGTTAAGATTGTTTCCAGCAGTAGTTGAAACGAACTCATATCGCCTCTCAGTGTCAAGGCTCAGACCACTCACCTCATACCCATCGGTATCCTTATCGCACAGGGGGCGGTTATTGTCCCAAGTATCAACATGAAACCAGTTGTAATGATAGACATCGCTGTTTAGGATAGCACTACCCTTCAACTTATCCTTCAAAATCATATAGTCTTCATTCTCAGAGGTGTCAATGTCAAATTGTTGAAGACGAGAGCCATCCAGAGTTGTATAATATGAAACAATCTTTGCATCCGCTCTGTTATCGTTGTCAAAAGCGGTATTTTTATTTTCATCGTTGTGGAATGCGGAAGTATAAATTCTTCTAATTCTCTCACCCTGTGAGCGGTTCATTTTTACAACGAAATTTTGGCTTGCTGTTGAGAGGTTCTGCTTCCAAGAGATAGGGTATTCAATCTTAAAAGGGAAACCTTCTCCCGCAATCTTCTGCTGAACACCAAGGACGACATTTGGGTCAGTCTCTACGGCAAGAAACAGGTTCAAGTTTGAAATAGTAGCACCAACAGCCACCTGTGCAGCACCAGTGGAAATACTGCTTGCATCAGTTCCATAGAAAGTAGAGCGGTTAGTTCCCTCCCACACAATTCGCAAATCCAAAATTTCATTAAAACCGATAGTCTTATCCAGTTCAAAAATAGTTCCAAAAATCATACCCAACGGAAGTTTAACTTTAATAACAGGGTCAGGGTTCGCATTAGTTCCTCCTTCAAAATACTTCGCCTCCTCAAAAGGAACATTAACAAGGCTATAATTTCCAGCAGTGCTATCGGCGAGAGCAGTATCATTATGACGGCGGGCATTAACAAGTGGCACTTTGTAATTGCTTGAACAGCATCTCTTAAAGTCCCAGCCGCAGCAGCATCAGCAATTGCCTTTCTTTCTGCTCTAGTTCCAATTTCAACTCTTCCAGCATTACACTTTTGAAGCATAGCACCGCTAGCCACACCAGCTCCGTGGTTTTCAAGTGCCATAAATTTTTCGTATTTAATTTCGGGCTTCCAAATCATCTTAGTGTAATTTCCAACGTGTTGAAGATTGCACAAATATTGACCGCTTCGGCTTCGCAGTTCAATCCTTTGTATCATGGGCAAGCAATCCATAAACATACGATTATAACCAGCAGATGTGGCAGGGGTGTAAGTAAATCGCAAGACACTACGGGCAAGGTTCAAAGGACGAGTAGGGATTTCAAAGGTGCTTTCATTTCCTCCCGCAGTGGTGAGAACAACATCAGCAGACCCTTCACGGGCAGTAAGTTTGTTCAATTCATACTTACCAGTGAGCAGTTCCTTAGTCTGATGCACCAATTCTCCTCCATATTGGACAGGCATTTTTTTCTTTTTTTGAAGTGTTGTAAATTACCTAATTCACAAGAATATATTTATAGAAAAAAAATAAATAATTCTAAAATAATTATTGTTTATTCATCAATCTTATTAATGTGCCTTTTTGAAGTAATATGGTTATGAAAACTTTGCTTACTACTAAGTTTTACATTACAAGTTTCACATCGCCATGCGACACATTCCGCACAATGCCCATTTTGTTTGTTGTGTTCGCAAAAGTTGTTCGGCTTACATTCTTTACACATATCTTATATTTACATCAAAAATAATTCACTTTGATTTCAACAAATTAAAGAATGAATTGAATAAACTAAAATAATTAGTTTCACGATAAACCAATAATGTCATAACAATACCCAAACCATTAAGATTTATTGCTTGGTCGTTTTCGTCCGTCAAGTAAAACCTAAACACATTGTTTGAACTTGCGGACAATGTTTTTCCATACTCAGACCCGCTTCCATCATAAATGACAGAGCCGAAAGGAATTTCGTTTGCTGTGTATATTTCTTGTAGCACGTGATTATCTCCTTCACCAACTAAGTCCGATTGAAGATACAGAGTTTTTTCGCCAGTTAGAATAATTACATTTGGTGATTTAATAAAATCATTTGCAAAGAAATATGTTGAATTTCTATCAAAACCCATTACCTCGTGAATACGTGTATCAGCATCAAATATAAACCGCGGTTGAATACCTTTATTCTCTGACACACTGAATGTTAATTTGCCGTCCTCTGGTTCTATGTTTGTATTATTACTGGATACAACATAAGTATAATTATTTGGGCTATCTGCGGTTAGTATCTCCGACAACTTATTTTTTAGATTGTTCATTGTGTAGTTTCCCTCAGGTATCGTAATTAAAGCCTCATACCCGTCTTCAGATAATGTAAAAGTATTATATGGAGAGGCTACGGAGTAATACGACTTCGGCACATAGATATGAAGAATTTTACAATGTGTGGGATTGTCCAGTGATTTTAAGTTTATTTCGTGTGTAAAGTCGCTATCTGTGCCTGTTATTCTGTTTTTACTATTTATGTAATAGATACCACTTGACCTGCCCCCTTTGTAATCCATTATATATCATACAAATAATATTTCAAATAAAAGTATCAAAATTACCATATCCATTCTGTGCTTTTAATTTCTCCGCTTCTTCTTCTTTTAAGTCTGTATATCCGCTAGCAAACTTAAAGCGGTTGCCTTTCGCTCGCTCCATTAAAAACCTCATTGAGTGCCATCCGCATGTGTCGGTTGTGTCAGATTGTTGTTTTACTTGATTAACCTTCATTAATAAATAACTATCGGGGTGGCTTTTGTCAATTAGTCGTTTCATTTGTTGTTGAAAGTCTTCCGTTGGTTGGTAAAGTGCTAATGGGTCATACACTTCCACTGACCTGTCTTTATCCAGACTTACCCATATAGCAATCCAATGAGACCCCGCTTGTTTGTGATTATCCAAATTCATAATAAATCCGTATCGTTTTCTTTTTTCTGGATTTAGTTTGTAGATTTCATCGCTGGCTATTGCTCCGAGATACCATCCATATTTTTTCATTATGTCGTCTATTTCATTAGTCATTAGTCCCCTCCCCTCACCCTCTTGCTGTGGCTGTGGCTCTGGCTCTGGTTGCTGTTGCTCTTGCTCTGTCTCTGGTTGCTGTGGTTGTGGCTCTGGTTGCTGTGGTTGTGTCTCTGGTGGAATATCTCCAACTCGTTGGAGATATGGGGGTAGCGGTTGGGGCATCCCTTCATCAACATTTAAATCCGCTGAAACTTGTTTATCTACATTTGGGTCTATTGTCATTTTGTTAGTTAGAGTATTTACAAAATCATGTTTGTTCATTGTGTGTTTCCAATCTTTGCGGGCTAAGTATTTTTTTATTTTCGCTATTGAAAATACCTTATCAATTAATTCATTTAATGTCTTCGCTCCACTACCTTTTTGTTCAGTAATACCCATATACTCGTCATATCTAGCATAATCCGCCACTTTTCTTTTTACGTTTTTCACCTCACTTCCAACATCAATATTAAACCTTTTAATCATGTTAATTATCCAATTTGAAGTGTCTTTGTAATTTAATTTGTTATGACCATCATTATTTAGTCTCTTTTTTAAAGCCTGTGCTAACTCTTTTATGGTAATGGCTGGGTGATAAGTTTTTGAAAATCCAGAGATTAAAAATTGATTAATTTGTAAATTTTCAAGATGCTTACCCTTTTCTTCCGCTTTCTTTTTTTCCTTTTCAAGTTTTTCTTTATATTCTTCTCCTAACTTTTTCTGTTCCTCTAAAGATGTCGCTGTGGCTATAGCCGTCTGAATATCTTGACTGGCTTTTTGTAAGTCTTTGAGACTCATCTTTTTTATGAACTTATCTGTATATCCTGCTAATTTCAGTGTTTCAATATCTTTCTGCTTTTGCTTTTTTTCTTCCTCATATTGCTCTTTCGTTTTCAATGGTGCTTCATCTCCTAAATTAGGTAAGGCTGGTGCTTGTGGTGGTGCTCCAAATGGTGGTGCTAATGGTGGTGCTTGTGGTTGTCCCTGTTGTTGTGGCATGATATATTGATACTGCTGTGGCGGTGGCATAATAGCCAATCTTTGGTTCCTTTGCTGTTCGTATTGTAAATCCTCTATGAGTTTTTGCTCCCTTCTTAGTTCTCTGTCTTTTTGTTCTTGTCGTTCCTTGATATCGGATAGTTCATTGCGGTGTATCCTTGCTAACTCATCCTGCCTTTCCTTAGCATCGGCTATGTCTTTTCTTTCTTGCCTCTTCTTTTCTTCTTCAGCATCCGCCTGTGCTTTTTTCTCTTTTTGGTCTATCTCATCAATCTTTTCGTATTTCTCCTTCCTGAGTTTGTCTAAGTGGTCATTAATGGCTGTTCTAGTATTTTGTTCAATTTCAGATAGGCTTTGGACTTTCCTCTTATCTCCGACATGTCGGAGATTATCTTCTTTTCGCTTAGGTGTCCGCTTTGATTTTGGTCTGTTTAAGTATTTCATAAAAAGTTTAACGATTTGAAGTGTGCTCATATCATTTGTTTTATTGCCAAAATTAAGATAATATTTTTTACCCTTCTGGATAATATATGGCTTCCCGCTTTTGTTTCTATAAACCCGCGGGGGTCTTAATTTCTGTTTCTTCGTTTTCATTATATAAAACAAAAAAAATATTTCTGTGTTATATCAAATTATTTTTTTTTTAGAATTAGATTATCGCTTGCGATAATCAATTTGTCCGCAAGCGGACTAAAATTTAAGGGCACCGCATCCTCTCTGCTTTCTCTTGCCATATCCGAGTTTTGAAGCGGTGGCTTGGACAGACCCAGCATAAGGAACTCCAATACTGCTTAAGGCTCCCGCAGTTCTAGAAATTACTTTGTTATCACGAAGGAATTTATTAACAGCCAAAGCCGTTTTCCCAACCTTTTGCCAGTTAATTTTTCCGCCAGCCTGCCCCTTGCCTCCTTGCTTCTTCTTGCGACCAGACTTCTTTTTACCTCCAGCCATTGTGCTTGAGTTAATAGTTCGTTTGCCGATTGTTGGAATAACTTCAACACGAGTTGTTTTTACTACCATATACTATATACAAAAATAATTATTTAATATTTGATTTTTTTATTTAAATCTTTGTGAGAAGTTCCTCCGTAATTCATCATCTACACTTGAAACATATAAAAAGTTAAATCTCTCTTTTGTTGCTTCGTGATACTTTTTAAGAAAGTAATCAAAGTCAAAAGATAAGTCTAAGTGTTTATACACGAGTTCCATTTTGTCCTGAGATTGGGCTGGAAAGATTAATAGATAATCTAACTGCTTTATGGCTTCTGGCCGTAGGTCGTTCAGATACTGACTAGACATAATCACCTTTGATTTATAGTGTCTGTTCTTTTTTAACAAATCGCTTACGGACTTGTCTCTTAATCCACTTCCTAAATCATCCAAAACAAAAACAACCTCTGGCGAAATATACTTGCTCGGCCTTTCTTTTACCTCTGCGGTGCCCTGTTTCTTTTTTTCTTCTTTTCCAAAGTATAAAAATTGTGGTTTCTCCATCGGTTCTTTATCATCTTGTTTAATTTCGCCTTCATGCTCTTCGTTATCTCTGTTCAATTTGTCCAACTCGTAATCAATAATATTCACACCATCCGATTTGAGAAAGGTATATATTGCCATCGGGTTGCCTCTGTTCTTAAAGTGCTTTACCATTGCTTTATAAATGTAGTCCTCGTGGATTGTTGAAGCAATAATAACAATACGGGTCTTTCTGTCTGTTGTCCGTTTCAGTATTTCAAAGAGTGCTGTCGTTTTACCGCTCTTCTTACGGGCAAGTAGAAATATGTTAGCATACGGCTCATTGAATAATTTATAGCCCTTGGCCTTTTTGTTTCCATCACCCTCTTGTTTTACTGGTTTCACCTTGACATTGTTTATTTTCTCCATCCTATATTCTACCCTACGAATTCCAAACACACAACAATTCTTCCCGCTAAATTTCCTGTGTCAATATTTCCGCTGTCGGTTTCAAGGACTTTAAATGTATATTGTCCGTCAGTCCATCCTACAACACCCAAATTATAACCGAGATTTGAAATGTTTGCTATATTACTATCCGCGAATGTTCCAATAATTCCAATTCTATCCATGTAAAGAATTCTGGTTTTGGTTTCGGTCTGGTCGTTCATATAGTGGATAAACTTAACATTCATTTTGGTGGGTGTGAATGACATTTGGATATTCTTGTTAAATGTTTTGCTTCCTACCGCAAAATCATTGCTTAGAAAAATAATCTTTTGGTATTTATAGTCAGTCATGGTTATATTACTACTCATAAACTTTTTAATAATCAAAATATTTTCGCGGACTGCCTGCGACTTTTACTCACGGATAAGCGAAAAAAAGAATGAGAGTTGTGCTTATTGTATAAAGCAAGGAATAGAAAGTAAATTTAAATGTGTGTATAAGCCAATGTCAGATTGGTGTATTAGTTTTGATGAAGCCCTGCCGTTAATGTGTTCTAGTTCCGATATCTGGTATAAAGTTCATTTGTATGAATGTAATATTTAATTTTACTTTTTGGATGAAGAAGGTGATGGAAGGCAGATGCCGATAAGCAATGTCAAAATACCCACATAAGTATTAGCAACCTCGCACGGCAAGTTCTTTTCAGATAGCCTCACGATACAAAGGGTTATAATAGCAATAATGATACCCATTTGAAATAAGTATTTAATAAGTCGGCTGTCTGTTGGTCTGTTCTTTATACAACAACAATTCCAGTTATCTTCCAATTCGTGCTCTATTTTTTTTTCCTCAGTTTTTAGTTCTACTTCAAGAACACGGGACTTTAATTCTGGAGTTAGTTCGCCATCCATATCCATAATAGGTGGGGGTCTGTGAAATCTAGTTGTATTATTGTTTGACATTGGTTGGATATACAACGGCTCGTATTTCTGCTAATTGATTGGTTAAATCTTGTAATATATTAAGTAAAGTTTTATTTTCTTTTTCTAAATTAATCACCCTATCTCGGACATGTCCGAGATTATCCCTATCTCCAACGAGTTGGAGATTTATGTGTTGAAAAGCACTGACTAATATCGGTATAAAATTTGTATATGTTATGCCTTCAAGGTAGCCGTCTCCATCCTCTGCTTTTATTCCACTTTCAGATACAAATTCTGGATAAATCTTTTTTACTTCGTCCGCGATAAATCCGTGGTTCTTTTTTTCTTTCTTTTCGTCTGCTTTCCAATAATACGAACAACAATTTATCTTCATTAGTTTCTCACAACAATCCCCGCAGTCTAATGTTTTAATATCCGATTTTAGCCTCCTGTCCGATGAGTTTGTCCAAGCACCATTTAGCGGAATATAATTATAACTACCAGACGGCTCGCTGTTGGTATTTGTAGTAGTCCAAGCATGGAGCAAACCAGTTGAAGATGTAAGCACTCCATAATTCGTATATCCTCCTGATTTAAAATGTAGTAGCGGGTCGTTAGTATAAGTTGGTCTTTGTCTTATTAATAAATTACCGCTAGAAGTTGTTGGAAGAATTATTGACTTTGAAGCGGTGATTGCTGTGTTGTTAATTCTAAATAATTCATTTGTTGCAGCATAGTAAAATACGTGGCTATCCGTTGAAGCATTAACATTATAAATTAATGTATTACTAGCAATACCAAATCCATAAAATCCAGTTGTTGAAGGTGTTCCACTATCATATAAAACCAGTTTATTATTAGCAACAGCACTTCTATCAATAATCACACTTTTACCCGCTCCTACTACTATATTGTCGGTTGTTGTTAATGTTGTTGTTGATATACCCGCACTAGCCGTTATTAACCCTTTTGTCCATAAAGTCCCATTTGCCCCGTTTAATGACATTAACAATTGTTCGGACGAGTTCTCCCATATAAATCCGTCGGTTGAAGCATTACTTACCCTAAATCTAACAGCAAAAGAAGTGAAATCATTGCCTGCAACCGCAGACCCTCCCGCTAGACTTCTGGTATTTGTGGCTCCCCCATTTGAAGCCATATAAATTCCATAATTTGTATTACCTGTGTCCCACAGAAATATTCCTCTTGTATTACCTCCATTAGTATTTCCTTGTATAACTATGCTTGAACCTCCTGTCGCTGTTAGTAGGCCACTCGCTGTGATCGTAGTTGTTGATACTCCCGCATTTGCCGTTATTAATCCACTCGCGGTTGCGGTTGTTGTTGATATACCCGCAGTTGAAGTAATTGTTGTTCCCGTTATTGTTCCGCCATTTGTTATGTTGTTTGAGTTCATATCTAAGGCACCATAAAACCGCATACCGCCCGCATTGTTAAAACGGACAATGTCAGACGAAGCACTTTTATTATCCAAAAGTTTTGAAATATAAAGTCCCGCTCCTTTTACATCAGATGCTACATTCGTGAATACATAACCTCGTTGGTTCGCGGTTCCACTTGTAGCGGTATTTAGAGTAAATAAGAAATACTGATAATCTCCCGATGTCTGTGAAAAGAATATATCTCCTCCATTTTGGTTTAATATCCTCGCCCCATTATATGTTATATTTCCACCATTAGTGATAGTTTGATTATTAAAATCAGCATTGTTTGTTAAAGTTAGATATTTTATCACGGTGCTCGCACCATTAAATGTTTTACTTCCTGTTATGGTTTGGTCTGTTGATAGTTTTACATTTTGCCCGTCCAATGTGTCCGCATACCCTTTTGTCGCTCCGTCTGTTGATAATGTCGGAGTTCCAAGGTTGGCTATTTTGCTACTATTACAATCTAGCCCCGAAGCATTTATCCAACCGACTATCGTTCCGTCAATAATAAAACTTATTTTTTTCGCAGAAATTTCAAAGTTGTAATATGTTGCAGTTTTCATATCCAAACTAGCAATTGACCCGATATTACTGGTAGAATTGAAAACGATAAATGTGCCCTTTGTTGTAGCATTTATTGAATTTCCCGTTATTTCAACACCACTGCTATATGTCTTAATTCCTGCTATGGTTTGGTTTCCTGTTAGTTTCACATTTTGCCCGTCTAATGTATCCACATACGTTTTATTTGCTCCGTCCGTTGTTGCTGTTGGTGTGGCCAAATTTTTAATTTTTCTATTGTTCAAAGATAGTGTAGTGCCAGTCGCGGTCGCGATTACATTATCACCCGCATATAAATCAACATATGACCCTGTTATTTGTATTGGATAATAGCCCGCGGTTGCTATTTTTTGTGCTACAATCTTTCCTATATTTGTTGCCGTATCAAAGGCAATACCGATACCATCAAAAGCGGTTGGAGCAGTAGCACCCCGCACTTCTATTGTTGAAGTAAATTTTTTATTCCCTGCTATGGTTTGGTCTCCTGTTAGTTTAACGACCGAAGTGTCAAGAGTAGAAACATCCACACCATCAACAAGATTAACATTTGTTATGCTTTGGCTTTTCATATCAATCCCCGCACTAGCATTTATTATGTTGCTGAATGTTTTGGTTCCTGCTATGGTTTGGTCTCCTGTTAGTTTGACGACTGCGGTATCAAGAGTAGAAACATCAACACCATCAACTAAATTTACATTTGTTATTGAAAATCCTCCCATATTTAAACTACCCGTCATAGCCGTTGTGCCGTCCTTTGCTAGTTTCGTATCGGTATATGCTTTTGTTGAAGCATCGCCGTCATAGAATGGTGCGGGCAGTCCGCTGATTGCTGTCGTGCTGTTAAAATTAAAAACATTGCCCGTTAATGTTATACCACCCCCTGTTGTTGGAGCAAAAAGTATGGACGAGCCGACAAAAGATAATGGATAACCCGTTGCTCCACCCGCATCCGACGAATAGATAGAGCCCATATTATTGTTATAGTTGAAGAACAGCCTCCCTGTGTTTAATGAATTTGAGTCTTTTATACCCAAATAAGTAGTAAATATTTTGTTTCCTGCTATGGTTTGGTCTCCCGTTAGTTTAACCACGAAACTATCAAGAGCCGAAACATCAATACCATCAACATTACCGACATTTACTACATTAAAACCTCCCATATTTAAATTTCCAAACATCATAGTGAGACCATCCAATCTAAGAAAAGGTGAAGCAACATTTCTCCATTGCCCAGTGCTGTAAAT
Source organism: Paulinella micropora (assembly GCA_019918135.1). Taxonomy (NCBI): domain Eukaryota; phylum Cercozoa; class Imbricatea; order Euglyphida; family Paulinellidae; genus Paulinella; species Paulinella micropora. The sequence continues at coordinate 181,473 of WBZZ01006535.1, read as the reverse complement.
GAGCAGTTGGTTATCGGCAGGGGTGCCTGTTATTATTACATCACTTAAAGCATCTATTGATTTAGTTGCTATCCTTGTGTCAAAGTCTGTATTAGCCCTTGCTGTGGTGTAGTATAAGTTAGTTCCTTCGGTTAAGTTGGTTGTGCTCTTTGTTGCTAATTGAGTGTCAAACCTAGCATTAGTATAATATAAATTGGTGCCTTCGGCTAGGTTCGTGGTTGATTTAGTAGTTAGTCGCGCATCAAACCTACCATCAGTATAGTATAGATTAGTGCCTTCTTTTAAGTCAGTTGTTGATTTTAAAGCCAACCTCGCATCAAATCGTCCGTCGGTGTAATAAAGATTTACGGGGTCAGCATCTTCTGGCACCCTATCTGTGTATAAGCCCACTATGTTTGTGTTGGTAAGGTCTAAGTTTTTTATGTCTAGACTATCAACAGCAATTTCTGATAAACCTAGTAAGGATTTATATTGCGACATTGATTTTCTAAATTCACACTTTCGCTTCGCTTTTCGTAAATCTCAAACTCGTTTGAGATAATTTAGAAAATCGTTTCCTATATTATTAGAATAAAATTTTATTTTAAAACGATGTTTGACAATAAACGAAAGTGCGATAGCACGAAGTGAGATTGTCAAATATCAATTAATTATTAAAAAATACTAAAATATATTAATCTTAGTATAGAATGCCGACCGCTGAAGCAAGTCGTAAGAATTGGGGTAGTGCTGTGGAAGGAATAAAAGCGAAAGCGAAACAACGAAAGATGGAACATGCTAAAAATGTATTAGCACAATATAGAAATGCTGTAAAGCGAGAAGACGAAGATATGGAGGAACGAATAAAACAAATTGAAGAAAAGAACTTGGCTAAGGATATTATTACTGAACAAGATAATGATAGCCCAGATGAGAAGAGTGAGAGTGAAGATGAGGTTGATTTCACTGATATAATTGCCGAAAAGATGGCGAAAATGAAAATCAAAAGAGCGAAGGCGGAGACTAAGAGAGCGAAGAAGAGCAAGAAGATAGAGCCTGAGCCAGAGAGTGAAGAAAGTGAAAGCGAAAGTAGTGATGAAGAAGATAATCTATCTCGCTCGCGAGTTAGATTGGAGCCTAAGAAAGGTAAGGGTAAAAAATCAAGTAGTGTAAGTGTAAAGGTATATAATCAGTCTTCAGGTGCTAAGAAAGAAAAAAATAATGATGTTGAAAAATGCTTTTTAAAATTCTAAGATATTACCAGAGATAGTGATAAGAATAATAATTACTATACTCTGGATTATTATAAGTTAATTCACCTTTTGAATTTTTTATAGCCTTTGCTCTTGCTCTATAATTTTTTCTTCTCACTTTATCTAAATGGTCTAAATGTGAATATAGTCCTATGCGGTCTTTATAATGTTCATATCTAGTATCACCAAAATTGATAACCTTACCTTTTGGACTAATGACTTTATATTTTTTATTCTTAATGTTGGACTTTAAAAATCTCATTGTATATAATATGGACTATAAACATACAATTATTAATACACAGAATGCGGATAGCCAACTAGAAGACACACCAACTGGAGAAGAAATAAAAAGGACAAAAGAAGAGGAGGCACTTGAAATACACCACCAAAAGAAAAACCCGAAAATATGGAACACGATATGGGTTGATAAACCATTAGACCAAGTTTTCTTAGACTTGGCGGATATGAGTAAGATAAAAGATAAGAAAGGCAATAAGGGCTATGCTTGGATGCTCGTTTGGATTGATTGCCATAGCAGATTTTTAATAATAAAACCATTGAAAAATAAAACCGCACAAGAAGTTTATTATGCTTTAAAGTCTATACCTTATAAACCGAAGTCAATTACTACCGACAGCGGAGGAGAGTAAAAAGGTGCTACTCGTGAATATTTTATTCAAAATGGAATTAAGCACGATGTGGTTGAAGTAGGAGACCACAGAGCACTTGCTGTAGTTGATAGAGTTATAAGAAGTATTAGAAGGTGGTTAGACATTTTATTTGAAACTAATAGAAATTTTGACTGGGTAAGTTATATTCAAGATTTAGTTAATGAATATAATCGTAAAGTTCATCGGGGAATTCAGGCCAGACCCGTGGACGTATTTGCTGGGAGAGATAAGAACAAACAAACGATAACTCGTGATAGCCTTATTAATGAATTCAATATCGGCGATAATGTCCGTAAGGAAAACAAGAAGTTGATGTTTGCAAAAGGTGGAAAGACCTTCAGTAAGACTATATATAAAGTCAAGGGACGAACCGGATTTAAAATAATTTTGAATAATGATGAATTAGTGAGCCCTAGAGATTTTTTGAAAACTGATTTTACAAAACCTATTGATGAAGAAAAAGAAATCAAAGAACAAACGAAAGATATTATCAAGGAAAAAAAGACAAAAGAACAACTAAAAAGAGAAAGTATTGAAAGCGATAATATAAGAACAAGTAAAAGAGAAAGAAAGGCGAAAGTAATATTAGATTTGTAAAATAAGTTTAATTAAAAATAATTCAACTTAAGGTTTATTAAACCTAAATACGCTCGTCTGTCGCTATCTTGGAGTAAATGGGTTGATTACCCTTCACATAAAAGCCCTTCGCCGCTGACCAAGACTTAAAAACTCTAACAATCAGATCAAAATCAATCGTTACAACCAAGTTTTCTTCTTTTCCAATTTCGGTTCTCACAAACACGCCCTCCACTCTGTTGGCACCAGCGAGGCTGAACACTTTGTCATGCGAAATCGGACTTGGCACAAACTCAACGAAGCACCTCTTGCCCTCTGCGAGTTGTTCCCTAGTCGGCGCTAGCACCTTCACCTCCTTGCGATCAGGCTGGGCGACGATAGGGTCGTCAAATGCTTCTTCGGCTGGTTGCTGGGCGACCGCGAGGTTGGCGAAGGCTTCTATTGGTGCTTCCTCAGACATTCCTACAGCAACACAGACATCAAGGGTTTAGTCCTTTTGCGAAAAATCACTTTTTGCTTTCTGAAGAAAGACAAATTCTGAGAAAAAACACAAGGTTTTCTGGAAATGTTTTTTGGTGGTGCGGAGTATTTTAAGCGAATTCACACGGGAAAAAGTGGCAACGATTGAAAATGGAAGGAAAAAATTTAGCCGTAAAGGAAAAGTGGCAATACTTGATGGTTTTTTACAAACCAGATAAGAAAAAATGAGGCGGAGTGGCATTTTGAACACATTGAAGTTTTACCAGAGCCTTATGTTGCGACGATGCGACGATGCGACGATGCGTTGTCGCATAATCGCAAAATTTCGTAATGAGTGAAAGCCTTATCACGAAGGAACAGAGAACAAAAGAAGACTGGCTGGAAATTTTTGAAGCAAGTAAAATAGGGAAAGATAGATTGAAGAAAGATAAAATAATTACAGAAGAAAGAGTAAATAAAATTGACAGAGAAATTGATTTACTTGTTGAAAAAAAACAGCCAGACTTGGTAAAGTTGTCCGCAATTAATGTCGTGCTCAAGAGGTTAGAAAAGGAAAACAAAATCATTGAAAAGGACAGATTGGTGAAACAAAAGAGAAGAATTAAACAAGTAAAAAAAGAAAAAGAACTGAAAGCATTTTATAGTTGGCGGAAAGAATTCAGAAATGAATACGGACTTGCCATACAAGATAAAATTTTTGCTGGCATTGATGAAGAGGGGTTGTCATTCAATAAAGCCCTCATCAAATACCTCGCATATGACGAAGAGAACAACAAAAATGTAATGGAAGTCTCAAGTGTAAATGATTTGTTCAATGCTGTCCGAAACAATATTCCATTGTAGAGTAGTGGTCATAACCACTATTTGAAAAACTCCTTTTGCACATAGGAGTATAAACTAGTGTGTATTTCAATTTCAACAAAAAAGAAAAACAAAACAAAAATGGGCGAAAGCCCTCCTGCTTGCAATGAAATTTACTTATGCCATACTTGTGTGTGGTAGGTTGGAGAATTGCTGGCAATCTACGACAAGACTGCGAAAAAGGTAATTTAATAAAAATGTGTCATATATTTTTCTGTTGCTTGTAATAGCCGTTTTGAGTGCTTTTGGCCTTCTGTATTGATTACTTGTGTGATATGTCTAGAAGCCTTAATCGCAGTTAGTGTCGTGAATTTAAGGCACGAAAATTCATGACACGAACTGCGGTATCATCTACTACATATATATATATATGTATATGTATGTATGTGTGTGTATGTATGCAGTGTTCTCGGACCTGTCGGTTTGGATAGCATGTATGTATGTATGTATGTATGTATGTATGTATGTATGTATGTATGTATGTGTGTATGTATGTATGCAGTGTTCTCGGACATGTTGGCTTGGATAGCAAGCTATGTGTGTATGTATGTATATGCATGCATATGTATGCATATGTATGTATGTGTATGCATGTGTATGTATGCGTGTGTATGTATGTATGCAGTGTTCTCGGACATGTCGGCTTGGATAGCAAGCTATGTATGTATGTATGTATGTATGTATGTATGTATGTATGTATGTATGCAGTGTTCTCGGACATGTCGGCTTGGATAGCAAGCTATGTATGTATGTATATGTGTTATATATATGTATGTATATGTATGTATGTGTGTGTATGTATCCAGTGTTCTCGGACATGTCGGTTTGGATAGGAAGCTATGTGTGTATGTATGTATGTATGTATGTATGTATGTTTGTATGTATGTATATATGTATGTATATGTATGTTTCCGTACGTATGTATGTATAATGTATGTATCTATATGCTTGTAGCGTTCTGGGACTTGTCGGATTGGATAGAGCTATGTATGTATGTATGTATGTATGTATGTATGTATGTATGTATGCATATATGTATGCATGTATGCATGTATGCATGCATGTATGTATGTATGTATATATGTATGTATGTATGTATGTATGTATGTATGTATGTATGTATGTATGTTATGTTATGTTAAATGTTATGTTATCTTATCTTATGGTATGTTATGTTATGGTATGTATGTGTATGTATCTATATGATTGTAGCGTTCTGGGACTTGTCGGATTGGATAGCGAGCTCTTCACCAACGATTCAAGTATGTATGTATGTATGTATGTATGTATGTATGTATGTATATGTATGTATGTATGTATGTATGTATGTATGTATGTATGTATGTATGTTTGTTTGTATGTATGTATGTATGTATGTATGTATGTTTATGTATTTATGTATTTATGTATTTATGTATGTATGTATGTATGTATGTATGTATGTATGTATGTATGTATGTATGCATGCATGTATGTATGCATGTATGTATGTATGTATGTATGTATGCATGTATGTATATAGACGCTTCAGTTGATCTATCGCCCTCTGACGCCTACCTCCTAATAGCCGCCTTCTACATCTCGCTCTTTATTCTCTTCTTCCTCTTCTTTCTCCTCCTCTTGACCCGGCATGCCCTTCCCACGCGACCGCTCGAGCTCTTCAATCCAATCTCATCTCCGGTGCTGATTTCGATTGGCCTGACTGCCTGCATTGCCTGTTTGTCCTTCCAGGCCCATGCGCTAGCTTGGCGGTTCGAGCAGACAGGCTGCTAGGCCCTGCTTCTAAGTATGTGTTTTTTCCACTGAACGACTTTGAATACTGACTTGAAGAACGCTTGCTTTTCGTAAAGCTGAAAAGAAAGTATGTAAGACGGCGAATGTAAGTAAAAACCTTAAAACAGGGGTGAACGGAGAGAGATGTAAGTCTTGACTAACCTCCTTCGAAGAAATAACCAAACAGCATTCAATTGAATACACACACTGCTGTCAATTGACGTCAAAATATTTTCGAGGTCCGGCACGGTAAGTTTACCAAAAGACTCTATGGTAGATCTAACTTCAAATCGGTCAATTTCAGTTTATTCAGTACGTTTCGGCTTGACAGACTGGCTGTTTGTCCGTTGCGAAACTTTGCAATGCAACTTGATTCTGCGAAGTTAAACGAGAAGATTTCGAGTCGGCACAGTAAGCGTCAAGTTTTGTATTAATAGCAGTTTTTTTTTCAACTTTTTCAACTTTTCAACTCAAGTTTGGAGTCACTGTTCAACCGTAGTCTACTCAGCTTTAGGTATTGTAATGCAGTGATATCAATTGAATACTTACACACTAGTAGTTACTAGGTATTGTACTATCATGAGTCAATAATAAATATTAATACCATACTCCTCAGTCGTGTGACAACTGAAGGGACCGCCGCCGTCACCGTCGGAAGATTGAGAGGCTTTCAAGTAATGAGTATACCCACGTCCAACGGAAACGGACCAGACTGAAACGAGTCGGTAGATAACTAAGAACTGACTCCGGGAATAACTGATAACTGCCCGACCCTCTTTCAACTGTGGGGCAGCCATGATCACTGCTTCATACTACTCTGACACCCGCGGCTCGGTCCACAGAGACCGTCTGAGACGGTTTGGCAATATTAATTATTCCGTTATGGGATCTAACCGGCGCCATAACCCGGTTAAAGCAACGCGCCGTTGCCCTGCCGCGTCACGGCTATGACCAACGATGATGCTATACTATCAGTCTGAGCTACTATGATGCGTATCATCGCCGCCGTGCATCATAGTAAGTTTGAGCAGGCACAAGCCAGTGCCAGAAACCGGCGGCGGTGCCACGGTTTACCAGAACCGGAAGGGGCGGCTTGAGAAAAAGGCCAGTGCCACTGCCCAAACAGTGATCGCCGACCGATCCGAATGTCTCGGCGACAATGAAAGAAAGGTGACTGAGAAAACGGCGGCCCGGAGGCCGACCATCAAACCGGTCGGACCCGATAGTGGGAGTAAGAGTAGCAGTGAGTACCCGCAGGAGATTTTGGAGAAGAATGGGCCAAGGAGAAGTTCGGAGAGAAGTGGCGCACTCACATCAGTAGTAAGGAATGGACTCGTGACAAACCATCCGTCCAGGGGGAGCTCTCAAAGCTATATCTGGAAAACTTCACTTGAACGGAGCCTGCTCACCGTAGGCTGTTATGTGGATTTCGGGGAGGCCCCGTAAATTTCATCAGAGAGGATGCTAGACAGTGAGATAGTTAAATATAATATAGTGTTTCATCAAACGGTTCGATTGTTTCATACCCCCGGAAGACAGAGTAGAAGCCCCTGTAGTGCCTAAGTTAGATCAGCGAGGCGGCTGACAGTCAGTCAAGTTCGATTCCCCATGAACCTAACCCTGCTACTATTCGTACCGGAGCCTGCGACTGGGCACAGGGAGAAATAACTAATGATAATTTCATCCCTCTTGGCCAGAAAAGACCCAGAGCACATAAGCAAACTGTTGCCACTCCAATCAGTACATCCACAGAAACTGTAGTGCCAACACAAGCATCACCCATTTTGAACGCAGCAGAAATACCTAATAGTATCACTGCCACAAAGACACTTGAGACAGTGCCAGATTTTGCTCAGAATGCCTGTTTTTATGCTGCTATCTAACTGCCCTCTGACATAAAACCACAAGACAAGAAGGCAGCGAGAGAAAAAGAAACCAAACAACAGACAGAGTTGAGATCATTCGAATGGGTGAGAGAGACAGAGGCGAGAAGAAGTGGTAGTAAAATCATTCCACTTACATGGATAGATACAGTAAAACCAAATCCGAAAGGTGGTACGTTCTGTAAGGCCAGAACGGCAATCAGAGGAGATCTTTTGGAAAACGGTGCTCATTTCAATGCCAAACGTACATATTCTCCCACTGCCCATCATCGCACATTTCTCATGTTTTTTGCGCACGCTGCCGTACATAACAGAGGTGTGAGGCTTGTCGATTTTGTGACCGCATATCTGCACGCCATCATGCCCTACACCATATATGCACATCCACCACCTGGATTTGAGCGTAAAGGCTGGGTATGGCTCATTCTAAAAGCCTGCTATGGGCACCTGGGATCGGGACGCCTTTGGTACGACGTTTTGAATGACATCGTCGTAAAGTTCGGATTAAAACAGTTAGCGATAGACAAGGCGTCATATTAATATGCGATAGTTAGCGACAACGACCCACAGCACACTACATTAATCACTTCATGTTGATGATGGACTGCATGTTGCCAACGAGAAAGAGCATTTAGCACTAGTGAAGTTTTTCCAGCCTCGGAAAAATCAGTGGTTTGAGATGTAAGGACCTTGGGATTGCAACTTCACATCCTTCAAGAACATTTCTCTAGATCATTTTGAGAATGGAATCCTAGTACATCAGAAGGTTTACATTAAAGCTGTGCTTGTTAAGCTCGGTCACGAGGGAGCTGCCCCAGCAAAATCCTCCAATGTTTCTGATATTGTTCATCCACCTCAGCCCGGTCACGCTATTCTGGCCTATGACCTTCGTACGCTCATCGGCGTTTCAACTCCTCTTTGTTGCGGTCAACACACAGCCCCTCATTGTATGTGCCCTCAACATGGCAGCTCTAGGCATGGTTCCAAACCCCGCTCGCTCTTATTCGCGGATAGATAAGATATGTCGTTACCTTGTGACTCCCCGCGGGATCTTCTTGCGGAGAGCAGATAGGACTATAACATCTATGTGGAGCTACGCGAAGCAGGGGGAGCGAAAGCACAGGCCAGTCAGCGGTTCACCAGTTATGGACTCGTTCTAGGATATCGACCCCAATCATTTATCCCAGCATGCAGTCGCTCTTAGTTCTCCGCAGAATTTGTCTTGTTTCTCAAGGGACAAGTAGTCTGTCATGCAAGTGTACTTAATACTTGAAACTGAAATTGACCATCCCAGAGTCTTTCGTGCAATTCCCCAGATCTCGGAAATATTTCGGGTCTAATCACAGCCGTGTATGTATTCAAGTGAATGCCGGTTGGTAATTTTCTCACAGAGGGCTAGTCAAGACTTACAGTGAAAAAGGCAGTAGTCAACACTTTGTGGACGGAAATCCCAGCCTACGGTTGAACAGTCGATCGGATTTTCACACCGTTGAT